>VYZU01010842.1:0-11262 GCA_013401355.1 Ceyx cyanopectus
GATTCTGTGTTTCTGTGATTCCTAGTAAGCTCTAATTATAGGAATTAATTAATGTGATTTGATTTATAGCTACTCAACGTGAGCTGGTAATTATCTGTATCCCTTTGATAATACCAGTTGGCAGAAGACACTCTCTTCTTGAATATTGGTCAATATTATTTTTTTTTTGAAATGTCATCTAACAGCTTAATAGAAAAGTGCACAGTCAGTTCAGTGTAAAATCAGAACAAGTTTCTTGTGCTTTTTTATTTTGCTATTTCAAATGTTAAAAACAGCATTTTATCTGATTAGTAGATGATGCCTGTTTCTTAATTCAATTTCAAGTCTTTGCATGTCAACTTTAGAAATGCTTCTGAATTCCTAATTCAGTATCTAAATTGAGGTCACTTGTAACTTATTGAGGAAAAGAATCTCTAAGAATGTTACCAAAAATTAAAAATAAAAAAGCAGTTGCTGTAGGGTGTACTGAAAGAATCTGTATAAATGTTCAGATAGCTTTTCTTGGGTGCTCTGATGGTTTTGGGACAGTGTAATATAGCCTGAAATTGGTTTCCAAGGAGATCTAAGCCTACAGTGGCTTTGACTTTTCCATTAGGAGTAGCAGCTCAAATCCCTGTTCAAAATCAAGGAATCTGGCTTTTCTTTTAGGCTGGCCCAGGTTGAGAAGGTCAAGGTGGGTTTTAGAGGCAGCTTTAGAATTGATCACCACTTGGTGATTATTGTTCTCACCCTAAATAAGTGAGAAAGGATGCTGTGTGACACTGGGCTTTTTTTGTGTGCTTCTCTCATTTTTCTGAGCATGCGAACTCTGGCAAATCCTTCCTCACTTCTTGAGTTTTATTTTGTTCCAGTGGCAAAGACACGTTGGTGAAATGGTGGGATCTGGACACCCAGCATTGCTTCAAGACTCTGGTTGGGCACCGTTCTGAGGTACAGAGGGTGTGCAGGGAGCTGTTGGGGTGCAGGGGCTTTGGGTTGAGGGTCATGCCTTGCTTTGTGCTTTCCCCTGCTCTCAGGACTTGTAAACTGGCACCCTGATACCTTTTACTTGTCATGAGGCTTGAGGGTTGAGCAAATTAGAAACTTCCAGATTCCCCAGGAGCTGTCACCAATATGCAGTGGGTGATGATTCCAGTGCAGATGGTGGTCCCAGCTATATCCAGTATCTTCTTGGTTGCCATTGAAATAGATGATTAAAGGTGCTCTGCTGTTGTTCTGATAATTAAAAAGAGCAGTAAGCTAATTGTTCACTTTATGCCTCTGGACAGGTTTGGGGGATGGCTTTGATATCTGA
Source organism: Ceyx cyanopectus (assembly GCA_013401355.1). Taxonomy (NCBI): domain Eukaryota; kingdom Metazoa; phylum Chordata; class Aves; order Coraciiformes; family Alcedinidae; genus Ceyx; species Ceyx cyanopectus. The sequence continues at coordinate 1,295 of VYZU01010842.1, forward strand.
AGAGATGCGTCTGGTTACTGGAAGTTCTGACAGTGAGCTGAGGGTGTGGGATATCACCTATATCCAGGAGGTAAGGTATAGCCTAACAGTCTTGCCCAGCTGCTTCTCTTTGGACTAGAAGATGTTAAATCTGATTGTCATATTGGAGCCAAAGAAATATCTGAGGGGTCTGGAAGCTGCTCTTGGGTTAGACTTGACTGTTTTCTGTGTGTAGAGCTTTCAGTGAAGCTGTGAGCACTTCCAGAACAAGATTTCCAGAGGGTGTCAGATCTTCCTGCCTTCTTAGAGCAGGAGAAGACAGTCTTGTGGGTGGATGTTCAGCAGGGAAAGGCATGGAGTGCTTGGTGCCTGCAGGCATGCTGTAGAGCACTGCTTGGTTGCAGCATACTCTTACCACTTACTCCTCAGGGACATGAAGTGAGACAGAAACCAGAAGACTCTTGTGGTTTGAGGTACTCCTTATGGATTTATTTTTTTTTGATGTGTCTATGAATAGGTAAAAGACCCTGATGAGCCAGAATCCAAGAAAAGCAAAGCATCTTCACCTGCAGCAGAAGAAAACACTGAAGAGGATGAGACCCTAGAGCTGGATGAGCAACCTGAGGAAGTAAGCTCACTTTTCCACACTGTCTGAGGGCTGAAGTCTCTAACCCCATTTGCACAGTGTGCTTGCAGAGCCAGCAGGAGTTTCAGTTACTCACACACTGCTTCTCTGTGTTGGGTTTATACCCTGAGTGTCATATGTAGCCTGTTAGGGAAAATATTTGTTGTCTTGCAATTGTTGTCTTGCTTCACAACTTCTTCTTCAGCTTAAGTTCCTGCCTCATCTATCTGCAGGAAAATCAGCAGAACTATGTGTGCCAAAACACGTGTGTTATTCCCCACTGAAAGCTTTTTCTTGGCCTTCTGTTTGGGAAGGGCTAGAAAATGTTTTACAGTGCTAATAGAACATGAAATAACATGAGAATAAAATCATAGCTAGCTGGCTGTCAACTGCCGAGTGAGGTGGGGATGCTCAGCTTTGCAGGTCAGTGGCAGAAGCTGAGAGGTCAGAGTTGCACCATAACAAAAGGAGGTGTGAAACTGGACTGCAGAAAGACATTCCTGCTTGTACTGCTGGTGGAGACACTCCTGACTCTGCCTTCCTGCTGGAGCTTTCTGGGATCATGTTCAGACTGCTTGTATTTCATGGAAGAAACCCTGACCTTGTTAAATACTTTTCCAACTTCCTCTCCAGGTCATTTCTCTCCCTTCAGCCACCCATTTAAGAGTCTCTGTTCTCACCTTCTCTGATTTTTTTCTGAGTAGCTGGACTCTGCTACCTATGTAGCACAAAAATTCAGCTCTCAAATGGCTGTGGTTTGTCAATAGTTATTTTTCCATTGAGGCTGTCAGTTGTCATTGCAGCTAAAATGCAATGAAATGTAAAGAGATAAGCCTGTGTCTATCAGCTCAGGAAGTGTGGGATAGGAGAGCAGATAGTGAGATGGATTAAGAACTGCTTGGACAATAGAGTCCAAAGAGTGGTGGTCAATGGATCTGTAAGTAGTGGAGTTCCCTAGGGATCAGTGCTGGGTCCTGTTCAACATCTTTCCCAAAGCCATTGATGATGGAACAGAGTCTGCTCAGCAAGTTCACTGCTGACACAGCTGATCCATGAGGTTTGATCCATGAGGTTTGGCTGATCCACCTGAGGGCTGTGCAAGGAGAGAGAGCTGGCCACAGGAGAACTTAATGAGGTTTAACAAGGCTAAGTGCAGAGTCCTGCATCTGGGAAGGAATAATAAATGACACCAGTACAGGTTGGGAGGGGATCTGCTGAGGAGCAGCCCTGTGGAGAAGGATCTGGGAGTCCTGGTGACAACAAGCTCTCCATGGGACAGCAGTTGTGCCCCTGTGGCCAGGAAGGTATCCTGGGGTGCAATAGGAGGAGAGTGTCAGATCAAGGGAGGTTCTGCTCCTCCTCTACTCTGCCCTGGTGAGGCCTCACCTGGAATATTGCATCCAGTGCTGGGCCCCCCAGCTCCAGAGGAACAAGGATCTACTCAAGAGAGTCCAGCTGAGGGATACAAGGATGATCAAGGGACTGGAACACGTGTCTTATGAGGAAAGGCTGGAGTTTCCAGACCCACCTGGATGCATTTCTGAGTGACCTGTGCTGGATTAGATTCTAGTCTATGCTCCTGCTCTGGCAGGGGGGTTGGAGTCAAAGATCTGCAGGGTCCCTTCCAACCCCTGACATCCTGGGATCCTGTAGCTCACACAAATGCTTTTTTTTTTTGCCCCTAGATTATCCTTGCTAGCTGTTCTGCCTGGACTCTGTAGGTTCATTTCCCCTTGACTTCCCATGCCAGTAGCTTTCTGAGTTTGCTTGAGAAGATGACCTTTCAAACTGAAGTTCTTCTCCTCCTTTCCCCATAGCGCCTTGTAAAATGCAGCAAAGTTGGATCCATCATGAGGGAAGGAAGAGACAGAACAGTCACTCTTGCCACAGACCCAACGGGCAGGATTTTGGCCTGCCATGTAAGTAACAGATGGCATTGCCATGGGAGCTGTGGAGGAACCTGGTAGAGACCTCAGGTAACTTCTGTAAGGGCCTCCCAGGGCTTTGCATGTCTTTGTTTGCCCTCTCTCTAGGGAACAGATGCTGTTCTGGAAGTGTTCTCTGTCCTTTCTGAAGAGGAACTCCAAAAGAAATTGGGAAAGAAAATGAAGAAAGCAAAGAAAAAAGCCAAGTAAGCAGTTTCTCCCCTTCCCAGTCTGCCTCTTTATGTAATAACAGAATGAACTTCACTGTCTCCCCCTGTTCTTAAATGTAGTAGCTGGATAAGAGGGCAGTTGTTTTCAGCAGTCTGAGTGGTTTCCTTGAGTTATTCTCTGTCTCTGTGTTAGTTTCTGTTGGCTGGCTTTGGTTTTTTGACTCTCCTTCATTATCTGACATTTCTAGACAGAACTCTGAAGAAGAGCCTGAAAAGGCTGTGGAGCTGAGCCTGCAAGAGGAGATTCAGAGGGTCACTAACATCAGAGCTTCTTCTAAAATCAAGTGAGTGCAAGAAAGAAGAAAGGAAAGAAGTTTTTCCATCAGCATTCAAAGCAGCATGTCCAGCAGATCAAGGAAGAGGATTCTTCCCCTCTGCTCCTCTCTGTTGAGACCCCACCTGGAGTGCTGGGTCCAGATCTGGAGTCCTCAGCACAGAAGAGACATGGAGCTGTTGGAGCAAGTGCAGAGTAGGGCCACAGAAATGATCAGAGGGCTGGAACAGCTCTGCTGTGCAGAAAGGTGGAGAGGGCTGGGGTTCAGCCTGGAGAAAAAAAGTCTCTGGGAAGACCATATTTGCAGCCTTTTGGTACTTAAAGGGGGCCTGTAAGAAAGATGGGGACAGTTTTGGCATTTTTTCTTTAGCATGGCCTGTTGTGACAGGACAAAGGGTAGTGGCTTTAAAAGAGTGTGGATTTAGCCTAGATGTAAGGAAGACATTTTTTTATGAAGAGGGTGATGAGATGCTAGCCCAGGTTGCCTGGAGAGGTGGTGGGTGCCCCATCCCTGGTAATGTTCCAGATCAGGTTGGATGGGACTCTGAGCAACCCAATGTAGTTTAAGATGTCCCTGTTCACCACAGGTGGGGTTGGACTAGGTGACCTTTAAAGGTCCCTTCCAACTCAAATTATTCTGTGGTTCTATGAACATCTGTGCAGCTTGAAGATGGGGAGAGTCCTGCCAAGATCTCCAGTCCATTCACACCTCTTCCACAAGTGGTCTTGTTCTTGCCTTAGTTTGCACTTGCTTGTGATGTACATTCTGTGTTCCTCTTTATCAACTTTTTCTTGGTACTTGATCCCTCCTACTTTTTTTTGTCTTATTATCCTTGTATCCAACTCTGCTTTTATCTAACCAAACAGGTCATTCGACTCGATTCTCTCTCCAAAAGGAGAGCTGAAGATTGTACTGCTTCTCCAGAACAACATCATTGAGTCCTACAACCTGAACCTGTCTGCACCAGTGCCTCAGGCTGCCCTGGCATCCCGGATAACGATGGGAGGCCACCGCAGTGATGTCAGGACACTGGCCTTCAGCTCTGATAACATTGCCATTCTCTCAGCAGCAGCAGAATCTGTAAAGATCTGGAACAGGTAGGCAGCCCAGGTGGTGTCTGTGCCCTCTGCCCTGTGTGTGTCAGTCTCCCAGAACTCAGGTGTGCTGCCTTCAGAGATAAGGAAGAGGGGAAAAAAAAGAAATACAAAGTAGTGAATAAAGTAAAGGAAGTAAAGAGGAAACTATTTGACTTCTTTCCTTATCAGGGAAATAGAGGAGCTGTAGCACTAAAGCTGAATGATTAACCCGTGGAGTTTGATGCTGTCAGGCAGCACTGGGGCTAAGTTTAGTGGCAGGTGTGGAAAGTCAAATCTCTGAACACAAAGGGGTGATACATAGCAGTCTGGTATAGACTGGATGTTCTTGGTTGGTTTGTTTTGTTGGTTGTTTTTTTTCCCTTTTAAATAAGATGTAGTAGGAGTTAGGGAATGTGTGAGTTTCTTGACATCTTCTCCAGAGTGTTTAGTATTAGACTGGTGTGAATGAGAGTACTATCCCAATCTCCTGAGTGTTGCCAGTTTCAGGCTTCTCCCTCTCCTGAATGACAGGAGTTGCTGTTGGAGAACAGGAGCTCTGTCCTTGCTCATAACAGCAGCAGGTCATGGCATGTTGCTATGAAAAATATTCTTAGCAGCAATGTTGGGTGGCATTGGAGTGGTAGGATAGTGGTGGTGCATCTTCTGGCAATGGATGAAAAGACAGAGAGGCCTCATAGAATCCTAGAATACTAGAATGTTTAGGGCTGGAAGGGACCTCCAAAGGGCATCTAGTGCAGCCCCCTGCAGGGAGCAGGGACACCCTCAACTAGCCCAGGCTGCTCAGAGCCTTGGCCAACCTCCCCTGCAATAGCTCCAGGGATGGGGCCTCAACCACCTCCCTGGGGAGCCTGTGCCACTGATCCACCACCCTCAAGGGAAAGAACTTCTTCCTCAGATCCAGTCTNTGTGTCCCCAGGTCGAGCCTGCAGTGCATCCGCACGATGGCCTGCGAGTACGCGCTCTGCTCGCTCTTCGTCCCGGGAGATCGGCAGGTGATCGTTGGCACCAAGGTGGGTCCTCGTGGAGCTCAGGAGTTCAGCCATCTAATGAAGCTGGCTCTTTGGGAGACAAGTGGCAGGGCTGCTTCTCTCCTAAGGTGCTGCTGTGTGTGATGAAGGCAGAGGGGTTTCTTTGTCCTCTGTGATGTATCTTTGTTTCCAGACAGGGAAGCTGCAACTGTATGACCTGGCTTCTGGGAGTCAGCTGGAGACACTTGATGCTCATGATGGGGCAGTGTGGTCCATTGCTCTTTCACCAGACCAGGTAACTCAACCCCCCTTCCAGGTATGATCTGTGCACTTCTTTTGATGTAGCTCCTTACTGGTCTGTGTTTGCAGTGCTGATGGGATTGTGAGAACCCCTCATCCTGGGATGTGGAGGGTGCAGCTGGTAGTATCTAAGAACTCTTAACTGTGGATACATGCTTGATGAAATATCTCCCAAGCTGTGTGGCACACAGCAGTGAGTCTTTGTGCTGAGTGGGACCATCCTTATCACCTCCCTGCACAATTGGGAACACTCAGACCTCACTGGTGGTCTGTGTGTGCAGCAGTAGGTGCCTTGTGGATGTGTTCCAGCTGTGGGCACCTTCAACCCCTCATAACCTGCTGCAGGGACTGACTGTCCTCCTTGTTCAATTGCCTGCTTGTCTGTTGGGTTCAAGATTCTGTTAATACAGGGATGCTTTCTCTTTGTGTTACACCCTTCTTGAGTGCCCAGATCACCCTCCCCATCTATATCATGGTCATGAGGCTGACCTTGTCTGTTCCTGTAGGATCTGTTTTCCAGGCTCTTAATCCTTCTCGTGGTACATTTTAAGTTACATTGACAGTTGGGAGAGTACCTCACTCTGCTCTGTTTTGGATTCAGGGGATCTGGTTTAGAGATGGCTGATGTAGGTGGCAGCTTTTTGACAACCTTGTGAGGTTTTGGAAGCAGTTTTTCATCTGTTTTATAATGTTATTGTGGTTTTCTCTGAGCTCAGCAGATGAGAAATATTTGCTGAAGCATGTTTACTGAGAATTGCTGTTAACTTGTTGCCATACTTACCTCTAGAAATGAGTTGGTACTACTGAGAATACTTTTTATTTTTTAAATGTTTCCATATTACATGGACACCCTCATTCTATTTGGCCTAACCACCCTGGCTGTAGAAATCTGTGTCTTACTCCTTAGTTTTTCTCCAGTGCCACAGTTCAGGTTCATACTGGTTTCTGTCATCTTCCCCTTTTTTTCTGTTGTTTGTTTGCTCTGTATCCCTTTATTATTCTCCTCATGTGGCCATGTTGTGCTAGAAACTGGAATGGTTTTTAGTGGAATCAAAACCATAACAAGCAATGATCAGCCTGAGACTCATTACAATGTATGGGACAGATTTTACCCTTGTTCTCAGTGTAAAAGGGATAATGTTGAACTGTTCTTCCTTGTGGGGTGCTGGTAAGGTGTGTGTGATCCAGTAACAGTGAGAGTGTCAACTTACCCATGAATATATGTTGATGTGCATCTTGCTCTAAGTGGTCCTGCTGTGGCTGGGGGTTGGACTAGATGATCCTCAGAGCTCCCTTCTGACCCCTGCCATCCTTTGCTTTCACAATATTTTTCTCTTTTTTCCCCCCAAAGCGTGGCTTTGTGACTGGAGGTGCTGATAAATGTGTCAAGTTCTGGGAGTTTGAGCTTGTGAAGGATGAGAGCAGTGTTCAGAAAAGGTGAGACAATCACAATCAACCTTTCTAGACTGCACTCAGCTGCAGTGTCCACTGGCACTGAGGGCACTGACAGGCTTTGGCCTTTGCTGTGCACTGTGCACACTTGCCTGTGGAGAGAGTGTGAGCTCAGCTGCTTTGTCAAGGTCTGAGCTTGACTGGGGAAGGACACTTGCCATGTTCTGATCCCTCACTTGGGTGTGGGGTTTAGCTCCTAATCACAGGATGGGCTTCCAATTAATGAAGCAGAAAAGGTAACAGTGAAGTTTATCAGCCTGTGGTGCTGCCCTTCCAGTCGTGTCTCATTCCAGTTGGACCCGGGCATGAGATGCTGCATGTTAGAATTCACCTGTTTCCCCAGGGTGCAGCATGGGAGTGGCATTCCTGCCTTTTCCCAACATGCTTCTTTGGGATAACAATTGTGTTTTCTTCCCTCTCCTTGGTGCCAGGCTTTCCATGAAACACGTGCGTGTTTTGCAGCTGGATGAGGATGTTCTGTGTGTGAGGTACAGCCCCAACCAGAAGCTGCTGGCTGTCTCCTTGCTGGATTGCACTGTGAAGATCTTCTACATTGACACACTCAAGGTGTGTGACCAAACAGGCTACGAGGCTGTGCAGGGAGGCATGTGATTGTAACCTGAGAGATCACACATAGGAAAAGTGTCTGGTTATTGTGGGACACTAGGTAGGAATGAGAGACCCTCTGGTCCATGTCAGGTGCCTGTTTGCTGCCAAATCTGACAGACCCACCCTGAGGAGAAGATCTTCACCTGGAAAGTGTGAGCCTGTGGGTGGTGTGGTCCACTTGGAACCCTGTGGGCACAATGGCTCTCCACATCTCCCTTGTGGAGCCCCTTGTGTCATACCTGGCATTAAGTAGGGCATATGGGAGGCAAAGCTTGGAAAAGGAGAATCTTCCTTGTGAGCAGTGGATTAGCCCTTGAATGTTAGGGAGTGACACAAGACAGAGCAGAATGGACAGATAGGCAAAGAGAAACAGAGATAAACTGTAGGCACTGCCATCATGGCCCTGCTGCTAACAGTATTCTGGACAAGAATGAAAGTGGGGCAGTGCTGGAAAGAAAAGCTCATGAGGCAGAGCAGAACTAGCCTGGAGCTTGAGGCTTTTGCACATCTCTACCCAGCAGGTCTAACTGAGCCATCTTTTCTTCTGCTTCAGTTTTTCCTCTCTCTGTATGGACACAAGCTGCCAGTGCTGTGTATGGACATCTCCTATGTAAGTGTCACTGGGTCTGTGGTGATGGGGAGGACTGTGAGAACCTCTGCTGACAGCAGCACCTGGGGGATAATGCTTTCCTGTCACCTTCTTGCTCCCAACTTAGCAGTCCTTGATGGGACACAAGCAGCCTCTCCTTATTCCACTGGGAGGGGTCACGGGGCGGCAGTTGTAACAGGACTGTTCAGGGTATTTTGTGAGCAAGTGGAGATCAAAATGCTGTGGGGGTTCACTTCAATCATCTTAAAGAGGTACAGCCTGCTCTCTGCTGAAGTTACTGTGTGAGAGGAGCCTGAAGTCTTTGTTACTGGGAGCAGAGAACAGGTGCTGAGGTGGAGCAGCCCCTTCATGCCTGTTTATTCTTGGGCAGAACCTTGCTCTGAGGTGTCCTTGGAATGAGGTTCACTGGAAGCCAAAAATGTCAAGGTATAACTGAGGTCTTAAATGCCTGCAGAGAATCAGGAAAGAGCCAGGGTGCTGTCATGGGCTGTGCTGGTGCTACAGGAATGGGCCACCCTGGTGGGGGGAGGTGGAGGGATCAGGAGAGCAATGCTTCAAGAGCCAGATATCTGCCATAGAATTCAGCAATTCCTCATGGGGCTGCCAGACAAATAACCTGCCCCCTCCTCTCTGTTGCTCTGTAGGATGGGACTATAATTGCCACTGGCTCTGCTGACAGGAATGTGAAGATCTGGGGCTTGGATTTTGGGGACTGCCACCGCTCTCTCTTTGCCCATGATGACAGGTCAGTCAAATCCCACAGCATCTCCAAGGAGCTGTGACCCAGCACTGACACTTCTTGTCCAGCGTGGCCTGGGGAGAGCTCTGCAGTGTTTGCCAAGTGGGTGAATTTGAGCCTTTTTCCCCTTGCAGTGTGATGTATCTGCAGTTTGTGGCAAAATCCCACCTGTTCTTCACAGCTGGAAAGGACAGCAAGGTCAAGCAGTGGGATGCAGATAAATTTGAACACGTCCAGACCTTGGAGGTAGGAAAGTTGTGGAGGGTAGAGAAGTCATTACCCCTGAGTGTTGAGTGTCATTATCCCTGAGCAGCACTTCCCTCAGGGCTGGGACCTGGCTGGTGTTCACATCCTCCCTCTTCTGTCTGCCATGCAGGGGCACCACAAGGAGGTGTGGTGTTTGGCAGTCAGTCCCAATGGAGACCACCTGGTGTCAGCATCCCATGACAAGTCCCTGCGCCTCTGGGAAAGGACAAGGGAGCCTCTTATTTTGGAGGAGGAGAGGGAGATGGTGAGAGTTACATCCTTCCTGCCAAAAAGACAACTTCCAGACTTGTTTTCTCCCCAGATTCCTCCTTGTTTGTCACTGTGTCAGAGCCTGGCTGCACACTTGGCAGACTTGCTCGTTGCCAACTGCAGCCTGGTGTGAGGTGCCCAGGGTTGACTGGCATTTTTTGTGTGATGGGCCTGTTGCTTTGAGCTGCCTGGAGACAGCCCTGCAGATACTGCTGTCTGTACTGCATTGCAGCTGCCTGGAGAACTTGCTCACTGCTTTGCTTCTCAGACTTCTCTCTGTAGCTGTGGTTTTCTGTGGGTCTGTCTGTGACAGTCTTTGACCTTCTCTTGGTCTTTTTTGCTCCTATGAAATGCCATTCATCTTGGTTTCTCCTTTAGAACCAGACGAGGTCCATTCCATCTCAGGAGCAGGTTCTAGAGCTCAGGGATGCTGGAAGAAGCCCTTTCTATTCCACTTATTGTGAGGGATCATTAACTCACAAGGAGAATTTCAAGAGGAAGGAGATTCTGGGGGTCTAGTCCAACCCTTTACTCATTGCAGGTTAACCAGACTGCTCAGAGACTTGTCTTGACACATGAGCATTTACAGGGAAGGAGGTTTTTCCAATCTGAGCACCTGTTTTCAGTGCCAGACCTGGTGATG
>VYZU01010891.1:9969-40252 GCA_013401355.1 Ceyx cyanopectus
TTTTTTTTTAATGTAGAGACAAGTCCTGAATTTCCCCAAAATCTGGATTGGGAAAATAAAGACTTCTTGGCGTTATAAGTAAATCCGTCTGCAGAATCAAAGCAGCACCAACATTCAAAAAAAAAAAAAAAAAAAACTGAAGAGGAAAACACAACAAAACACAACAATCTCTTTTTTTTTTATTCTTATTCTTATTATTTATGTAAATCAGGTCATCACTGGACAAGAAACCAATTTCTACCCATTACCATAACAGCTTGTCTATAAAGAACAGAAAAGATTCAGATAGGATACTATCTAGTCAAGCGGGATTTTTTTTGTTGGTTTTGGTGGTTTTTTGTTTTCTTTTTTTGTCTTTTTTTTTACTTTTTGATTTTAAATTCCCCAACCCATTCACAGAGGTATAGATTCACAGATAAATAACCCAAAAACTACTTGCTCGCCATATTTACACATTCCCGTTAAATTAAGCATAAATAAATATATACAAACTCAATACTGAATGCCTCTCCGCATTTCTTCTCAAGAAGAGTCGATAAACTGATATTTCTCACTGCATGGTCAGATTTTTCAAGAAGAGGAGGTGAAAGGGAACGTTTGGACTATAAAAGGAGATTTTTTTTTTCTTTCATCTTCCCAGTTTCTCGTTCGCTTTTTCAGAACTTTGCATTCGTTTGATTTTGTGGGTATTTTTTATGTTTGATTTTTTGAGCTTTTTTTTTTTTTTCCTTTATTTCTCGCTGGCACACAATGTTTCGTCTCTCTCGAAATGTTCAGGCATTTGCCAGTGCGTTTGGGAATAATTTCTTTTTACTTTATTTTTCCCTTTGTATAAGAAAATATACTATTTGTAAAAAGCCTACGGTCTCTCACACAGGGAAGCCGGAGGGGAGGGGAGTTTGGCCGGATCGATCTGGCAATGCTTACGGCAGCTGAAACGAGCACCAAATTCTCCAAGAAACATATTAAAACGGAGCCGAACAGGTCTGCATGATAAACCGGTCAGAAAGAGATGAGCAGGGGAAGGGAAAAGCCCTTTGGGCACAGCTAAAGGTCGTAAAACCATCCCGCCCCCGCCTCCGTCCCAGCCCCAAATGCAAATCTGGGGATTTTGGGGGAGGTTGGTGTGGGATGCAAAGGGACTTGAAACAGCTTCTCACAGAGAATTTCTTAGGTGGGACAAGATACGACCCGATTTTAAAGAAATCATCGGGTTGCAAAAGGATTCCCATAAAATTGGCTTCTTATTTCCTTCACACCTTGTGTGAATAACAACCCGGGGGGGGAGGGGTGGGGGGAAGTCAGGGATTGGATAAAACCAGAGATCTTTCCAAAGGAAAATAGAGAATTGTTATTAAAAAAAAAAAAAAAAAAAAAGACTAAGTTTAAGAATAAAGTAAAATTTACCACAACCCACCTGTTTGGTTTGAAAACAAACTTTTCACGGTCTCTCCTCAAACTTTTCCCTTGAGTTAAAAAGCAAAGCTGCTGTGTTAATCCTCCTGTTTATTGATTTATGATCCCGAAGAAACCAAATCTTTTAATAACTCAATTATCTGATAAATGTCTGAGGTGCCCCATCAACACAAGCCTGGGAAAGTGCAGGAGAATGGGAAAATGCCTTCCAGCAGGAGGCTGAGTGTAGTTTGGGGGGGGACATCTGTTCTCAGCACTGATAGGACCCACTGAGCAAGGGCTGCTTCCCTCTGAGACCAGCACTAGGCTAAGGGGAAGAACACAGCTGGATATATTTCTATGCTGTGCTTTCTCACTCTTTGCATTTAAATCAGAAACCTCATAGATTTTGTCTCCCTACTTTGGAGAGTAAATAGGGCAGCATCCCACTGAAATCAATGGGAGGGGTTTGGTTTGTTGGTTTGGTTTGGTTTTTTTTAATTTGGCTTTATATCGCCTGAGTGAAGCACAGCTTGGCATTTGTAGTCTGCCTTTGCCAGGTAGAAGGCACAAGGGGCAGATCCAAAGTTGCCAGGAATCAACTGAAACTCTTTCCACAACCTTCTTTCCTCAACCTCAATGTTTGTTTTAGGTCCTGGTCCAGGTGATCAAACCTGTGCCTAGTGTGAGATGTCAGCAGCAGGATCAGACCCTCATACATACATGAACATGTGCACGTGTGTGAAGATCTTTTGCCTGTAAGTTGCAAGTGGTTTCCTCTCCTTATTAACTCACAACTGTGGTGGGATACTGTTGTCTCCAGTTAAAAGGAAAAGCTGTCCCCAGCATCCCCCAAATATGGAATCTGGAATATCTGAGGTGTCAGGGAGCAGATTCCCATCTGCATGCACTTCTGGCAAAGTGGAAGACTGAGAGATAACTTGTGATCTCCTGACACCCAGGAGCCCCACTGGTGTGGATGATGCTGGGCTTATGGGCTCCTTACAAATCCTTTTAAAGAGGGCTGGCAAAGTAACATTCAACACCTTGGGCTCTGCTTCGATAAGCAGACAGAGAAGGGAGCTGTGCTTTCAGGTGGTGCCATTCATTCTTCCACAGATACATTCCCATCCCTTCCCCTTCCTTCAGATCAGTGCTGGGGCATGCCATGCACTGGAGTTTGGACTGTCCTTCCCCAGGGGTCTGACAAAATTGTGGGTGGTTGGCAAAGGGTAGGCTTTGGAGGACCAGGCGCTGCCTGAGGGTTGCTTTTCAATCTCAGGGTCCCAAGATCCATGAGATCTACATCACTCAGGGACCCAGCAGCTCCAGAGGGGTCAGTGCTCCTTGGGCTGCATGATTCCTGGATTTCTATTGTCATGTGCATGTCCAGCTTACAGGTAGGGAGCAGGAGACAAGACCTTCACTTGCTGCATGAAGATGTGAATAGCAGATGTGAGCAGGCCCTCAACTGTAGCCATTTCTCAGATAGCTAAGTACACTAAGGGTGACAATCAACAGGTTTAATTATTTTTTTTTCTTTTTTCTTTTTTTTTATTAAGAAGATTTAGTTGGGGGATGTTGAGAGTATTGCTGAACTATTTCTCCTCAACCATCTGCTTTGGGAAGTATCTAGAAACTAAAACAAGTCTAAAACTTCTTTTATGTATGTCTCTCTCTCCTTGTTTAGTGTTCAGGTGTGCCTGCTTAGGTGGATGGAATTGGGTTCTGCAACTTTAACAGAGATCCTGGAGGAGGCCTGACCCCCTGGAGTTTTGCCACTGACCCCAGGAGATTTACCCACACCCAGTAACTGTTCTGACATAAGCAAAAAGTTGTGTTAGTGTGTTAGTGCATGAACCCTACCCTGCTGAGAAACACATGCAATAATCCAATACGGCAGATTCCAAACAGAAATTCATATCCTTACACTTCAGGATTATTTTTACCACAGAAGACAAATAAATGTATGTTAAAAAAAAAAAAAGAAAAAAAGAAAAATCAGACTTCCCCTCCACCCACCTCAAATCATATGCATAAGACATCCTGTCACACACCAAACCACTAAGAAAAACATCAGAGTTCAGAAGTTTTTTCCCCCCTACCACACTGACTTGTTCTAAAGCAAGAGTCACAAGACATTTTTTTAAAAGCTTTCTAAGAGAAACAGATTTCCTCAGACTGAGCTCAAAAATCAGGATATTCCCTGGCAAGCCCTCCCCACTCCCATCACGAGGAGCCAGCTCACATGGCAGCCCTTTCCTCCCTGGGTACAAAACCCTAGTGCCAAGCAAGTGCAGTAACATTCAACACAGCTCTTATTTTCTTTGCAATATTACACCTCGATTTCAACTTATAGTTTTTATCTCATTCAAATTATTCCCTTTGAGCTTCTTTAAAGAAGTGCACCTACAGTATTCGGAAACAACTGGCTTTGATTTGAAAAAGAAAAAAAAAAGAAAGAAAAAAAAAAAGGAAAAGTATCAGAATATCAGAATTGTGGATTTTTTTTCTCTGTACCTGATATATTGTGTAGGGATCTCTAGTCCTCTTTGAAGAAGCTCATAAGCCAAGCGGGCAAAGCTTTAGGAAACAGAAGAAAATAAAATAGTGCATACTCCTGAGAAAGAATTACATACTCATATCACTCAGTTTTTGTTGTCGTTAACAGTTCTTTAAAAAGGGGGGGGAGGTATCTCTCACACACACTACTCAAGAAAATTAAGGACTGAAACATTGGCATAGTTAGGATTATAAAAGTCCCTACAGAAAAAAAAAAAAAGAGGAGATCTCAGAAAATTAAGAAATCCAATACGCTGACATTTTACCAGACCTTACTTTTGAATTTTTAAATCCATTACAGACAAGGCATTTTGCCATCCAAGGTAAGTACTAAATTACAAAGGTATGTTTGCATGCATTAATATGTGTGGCTATTCACACATATTATATATATATATATGGATATATGCTTATATATATGTCCATATATATGCACAAACATACATAAGATACACACGCACCTCTATCAAGTCATGTGTGCACATACACATATGGTCACACATAGGCACGCACGCGCCCATACACACCTGTAAACACTGGTAATCTAAACAGAGAGTCTGTCTAGACCAGGAAAACCAGAAAAGTTCTTTAAAAATAGAGTTAGCTAATCCATCTGAGCTACGACGACTTAAAACTTCGCATCTAATGGCATCGAATGTTAAGACACTGCCATGAACGCAGCTCGAACTGGCTGGTGGTGATGACTTCTTGAGAGGTCTGCGCGCTCACCTCCCCTTCTTTCCTAGTCTAGACAGAACCAAGGTGGTGAGGTGAGATGGGAAGAGTTGGGGGGGATGAGGCGATGGGTTGCTCAGAAAGGAACGCTCTGGAAGATCATTTTAGCTAGGGTGGAGACAGGACATCATTCAAAAAAAAAAAAAAAAGAATAAAATAAAAAAAATAAGAAGACAGACCATGCAGCTCAAGAAATCAAAGCACTGACACCAAAAATGTTTCTCTGATTTCTTCCAATAAGTTATTCATTTCTTTCTTTTATTATTATTATTATTATTATTTTATTATTATTTTGTCCTACCTAATAGAATTCTTCCAAAGCCCAATCCAATATTTTTAAAGCTAAAATTAAGACGGTTTTGTTTTAAAAGATTATTTCTCTCTCTTTCTTTTCTCCTTTTATTTAGTTATCTTTTTTCCTTTCCTTTTTTTTTTTTTTTTTTTTTTTNTTTTTTTTTTTTTTTTTTCCTCTCTCTCACTCATTTTCTGTGTTTCTCTTCCTTGTCTCCAGTTTTACTACCTGGTCCTTCGCCAGATGTGTGCCTGTTAGCAGTGTTGTTGTTCAAGAACATCTTGTCCATGCCTTTGAGAGCTTCAGTCAGGTAGTTTTGAAGGGCCGTGAGGGCAGCGCAGATAGCGGGAGCCCCAAAGCCATGAGTGATGAGGCTGAAGTGAGTCAAGCAGCTCTGAATGCCTGGTTCCAAAATAGGGGTGGGCCGACTGTTTCCAATGGGCGTCCTGTCCTGGGCCAAGAGATCTGTAAATTCTTTACAAAGTTGCCTGTGTGGAAGAGAGAAAGGCAAAGAGAGGAAGAGAGAAAACCAAAACAGTGGTTAGACTCATCCCACACTTCTCACATACAGCAAACACTAAGGTTGAAGAAAGGGGCAGGTTCTGGACAAAATTGACCCTAAGCACGAGGATGAAACATTTTTTGCTGCTTTCCTTTTACCCAGCATTGCTTGGGGACTGGCCATGGTGAGCCAGCAGCAACATGCTCATGATGACGTTCTTAAGGAAAAAGGTTTCTGCTATTGAAGAATAACACCAGGTCTGGAGATAGACATCTCTCCAACAGACACAAAGATGCTTCAGGGGACGTTTGAAGTAGATATTAGGAAAAAATTATTTATGAAAAGGTTTATCAAATATTGAAATAGGCTTCCCAGGGAAGTGGTTGAGTCACCATCCTGGAAGTATTTAAAAGTCTTGTAGATGTGGTGCTTAAGCACATGGTTTAGTAGTGGACTTGGCAGTGTTAAGTTTATGGCTGGACTCGGAAATCTTTTCTGACCTAAATGATTCTGTGATTCTGAAGCAGTGTGAAAACCCAGCCCTGCTTTGTGGCTCTTTAGATAACCAGGCTGAAAGGGAGATGCACCATGTGTCTGACAACCACTCATCTTTCTGGAGGCCTGACCCTTGCTCAAAGCAGCTCCCAGAAATGCTGTTCCTGCAGTAAAGCACAACCATGCACTGAGAGCTACTGGATGGCACAAGGAGATGGTTGAGAGAAGGGTCAGAAAGGAGCCTTCTCTGAGATTGCTCAGGCTGAGCCACCTTATCAGGAAAGATCATGATTTTTGGCCTATGTATTGGTTTAGTCATTGCATGAGGAGAAAAGCTAGCATTTCCTATTTTATTTTGGGGGTGGAATCTCAATTAATACATCAGACTTGACATCTGGCTCTGGTTTGTTTGCCCACACCTTTGAGAAATCAGATTTGATTTCTCTAATGAATTCACGCACACGTTTTATTTGCATTGCTCTGGTCCAAAAGACCTTCAAGTCAACAGGTGCCAGGGCAACAGAGAAACCCTGGAGGCTGGTAGGGTTCCCAAAAGGATAGTTTCTTTGAGACAAATGCCTACCCAGGGACTGGATGGAAAAAAAAAAAAAAAAAAAAAAGTCCGGAAATAGAAAAAAAAAAAGAACACGTAAAAAAATATGTTCAGCTCTCATCCTCTGAAATTCTCTGAAACTCCCAGTGGGTTAAAGGTTTCAGAGGGTGGGGAAAGATGAAGGTCTACTTCTATGTGTATTATCCATTAAGAAAGTGCAAGAGAGGAAACTTTGAATTTGGAGAACAAACAGTAATGAGTCCAACATTTTACATCTTCAAAGAGCAAAGCAGGGTCTGCGAGCAATTAAAGTTCTGGGACATTAATATCTTCTGACCCTGCAGAAAAGGGCAATCAAATTCCAATCACGTCTAAAAAACATCTGGACAAATTGGAGCAAATGATTTTTCAACCCTCCATATATTTCTTTAAATTACACTGTCATCAGAGGCAAGCCATGTCCCAGTGCATAAAATAAATGAGAGCTATTTGGGCTGTTTTGTTTTGTGTTTCATCTTTTTTTTTTTTTCTTTTTCTTATATTTTTTTTTTCTGGATAGCTAGAGATGTGTGAAGACACACAGCACCCACCGCCGAGGACTAGGGCAAACTGTAAAGCACCCAGGTAGTAGCCAGGGAGGCACAGCCAAGTACAAATCATCACACAGAGCTCATCCACCGAGTAAGTCCCAAAGGAGAGAGATGGGCTGGGGGGACCAAACCGATGTTCATTAGCACTACACAATGGTAAGGGTTTTTTCGGGGTTTTGTTTATTTTCTTTTCCATTAAACCATATAGGAAAGATATTACAAGTTGGTAGCAGTCAAACATGTGTGCAAGAAGCAGGAGGGACAGACAGACACGCTGTCAGAGCAAACTGTAGATTTTTGGTCCCATTTCCATAAAGTTGATTTGGTTTGTTTTTAACAGGTGGCCTGGAAACGATGTACAGTATCTAGGGCATAGTCGCCTATATTCTCTATAGGGACAGTTGGCAGAAACCCCACTGCAGATGGATGCAGAGGCTCTAGCGTCTACCCTGCCTATATGAGCATCTTTCTTCTGTGTTGTAAATTAAGGACTGGAAATTCTGTCTGCTTTCAAAATGAGCTCAGAGGAAGGGCTTAAGGAGGGGGAGGATTTTCGTGGGGGAGGGAAGAAGGAGGAGGGTAGTCATCTTGGCACTCACTTTGTAGCAAGCAGCATGTTTTTCCTGGAGTGGAGATCGCTGGGGTCCGTGTGCTGTCTATTCAGGTACTCAGAAACAGCTTTGGCTGGGAACTCCGTTTCGCAGATGTACCCAAAATCCCGAGCTAAATGAACGGCCTCACCTGGAGGAAATGAGAACGGCATTAACACCTCCGGGCACCGCCGGCCCCGGGCTGGGCTGGCTCCGACCTGCCGAGGCACCGGGCGCTCCTGGACTGCTGCCCACTACTCCCAACGGGAGGGACCAGCCCTTTGGGGCAGTATTTAGAAAACTTGTAGCATCCCTTGCACTTTAGGGACAGGCTCCGGCTATAGGTTTTCCCTCCACAAGCCCTGTTTTGGGTACAGAAGTCGATGGGACGGATTCTGAGTTGATGAGATTTTTCAGACGATTAGATTTTCAGGTTATGATATTTGTCTTTGCTACAGTGCACTTGTGATGGTAGGTACCCAAACAGCTGATTGCATAGAAAAGTACACACACACTACATACATACACTTTCAAATTAACTCTGGGGAAAAAAAAAAAAAAAAAAAAAGGCCGGAGATAAATAAATTCCAAAGACAAAATGACCCAAATGTCTCTTAAAAGCAAAGAAATTATTCCTGTTTCAATACACCAGATCATTGTCCACAATTTTACAGATGTGGACATAGTGTTAATACCTCTTCTTTGTGGGAGATTATATGCACACGAACACATCACTTGCAACATTATCACAATTATCACCACATCTGTAAAATGATGGAGGTAACTGCATTTCTCCCGAGGGAAAAGTTTTCTTTGCTTTCTTAGCTGACCATCATGCAACAGGAACTCCTTTCTGCCCCGTAGAAAGAGAGCAACCGATGCCAACCTTTTCTATAAGAAAAAAAAAATAAAATCTAGCTCTAATTCTAATTGTCACTTCTCCTGTCTATCTGGTTTCAGGTTTCTTGCCTCCAGAGGTTCGTGTCATCCAACTCCTACTGATGTACTTCATGCCACAAGAAGAAGACAGTAGCTGCAGAAAAGTGGAAAAGAGGAGGGGAGGGGAAAAAACCACCTCAGACTCTAGGGGGATTCTACCAGATTATAGCTCAGCCCCTCTAGAATAAAGCATTAAACCCTTTAAAGCATCGCCTGAAGGTCTAGGGAAAGATTTCCAACACGCAAACTAGATATGTCTAATAACTCCAGGACCACATTATTTTTAACCATCAGGAGTTGCTTATCAACGTCATCTGCTTGCCAAGGCTTCTCGCTAATCACCAAATCGTTTAATGAAAGCGAGGGCACCCGGGGGAGTCCGGGGAGTCCCCGCCGCGGTCACCCCTCGCCAGGCAGGATCGCCCCAGGCATCGCTCTGGTAATCCCGGCCGGGGTTGGCCGGAGCGTTTCTGCTCTCGGCGATACAGTAAAGCCTGGCTGGTGGCATAAAAGAAGATAAATCTTTAGCAGGTGCAGCTTTTTCCAAAAAGAGGGAGCTCTCTCAAGCTAAACTGTTGATTTGTAAGGAAATCAGGAGAGAGGAAGGTAATTTACACCTTAACACACACTTGACATAGATTTTAGCATCACAATGCAACCTCGCAGGTTTCTAAACCTCAAGGCAGCTTCAAGGAGGAGTTGATTTTGCTGGGAGGGGACTGCACTGGTTTTCACACTTGCAGAGGGGATGAAGATGAACTAACCCCGGTATTAAAGGGCTCTTATCACACCCGAAATCCTTCACGCCTCCTATAACGTGACCCTATAGCTGTAACCTGCGCTGTACTTCGCACGATCAGTACAACCTATATGCGGGTACCAGGAGAAGCTCCTTTCTTTCAGCCCCTGTCTTTTTGCGAGCCTGCCTTCAGCTCCGCATACACTAAGGTCTTATCGTTCACATAACTCAATCAAAAGAATTGGAAAGTTAATATCTAGCACAAATGTTTATGCATGTTTATATGCAGAAGAGATAAGTGGATTATTTATACGCCTCTCGGTGTGTATGTGTAATGCAGATACATTTAATTCATAATTGCATCCATACTATTCCGGTTATGGTTTTTTGGAGAAGGTCCAACTTCTCTTAGCATAAACACGCAATATCCTAAACATACCAATGGCTCTAAATTTGACTTTTCAATATAGTAACAATAAATCAGAGAAACCCGCCGAACACCAAAATTACATTACTTCACTTGAATTGAGGTGAAACTTCACTCTCCCCTTCCTTCTCACCTTCCTCACCTTGTCTCTTTGTTCAGTTCTAACCACCTTAAAGTAATCCGTCCTCTGTGGCTCTTAAATGGCTCTAATATCCTTATATAAATAAAAATCTGTAGTTTTTAGTCTTTGAGCGTCCTGCAGTGGACACATGAAAAGCTCTGGAGGGGCGAATTAGCGGGGGGATGGAGTAGACGCGGAGTCAGAGAGCACAGCTTGGAAATTAATAGCAATAAAGACTGGGGCTGCCCTGCACAATCACACATAAACACACACACACCCCCCCCTCTCATCATTCTTGCCACCAAGAGGGATCAATTACAGTCCAGCCAGTGACTCCATTTTTGGGTATGGCATCTTTAACAGTGCTAGAGTTCATCATAATCCGCCCTGAATTTCAACTCTGCAAGGATTACCCACTTGATCCCGAAAGTTGTTTGGGGGATTTTTTTAGTGGTGGGTTGTTTTTTGGTGACTTTTGTTTGTTTGTTTTGTGGTTTGGGGTGGGTTTTTTTGTTGTTTTGTTTTGGAGGTTTTTTTTGTAATACGTCAGACACGAGTTTAGAGCAGTCAGGGGTGTGAAGGGAGCTGCGACCCTCGTCTTACCTTCCACCAGGGACGTGAGTAAAGTGACATTTGCGGCCTTACGCCTGCCGGCTGGTAAATTCAAACCGATTTTTTCTAGCCTTTCTCGCAAAGATCTCCCCCCGTTTTTCGATTTGGCTCTAGAATTGCAAAGAAATTAACATCGTGATTAACCCCGCAGTGTTTCTGGAAGAAACGTTGAGTCTCGTGCAGTCAGTGGAGCCTGGGAGGCAATCAGTAGAGCCTGGGAGGATTCTCACTCGACGTTAAGGACTTTGGGTGTGTTGGTTTCTGCTCGGGTTTGCCGAGATTTGCTTAATTTCTCCCAGGAGTGGGAGTGGGGATGAACCCACTTTTCTCTCTGTTTTATCCAGGGAAATCAAATAATGCCAGATAGCAATAATTAATGAAAAGGGTTCTGATCTAGAGAGCAAATGGTTTATTACTATATGACACTAACTTATATGAAGATGGAGTGAGGAGATGGGCAGAAAGGAGGAAAATGAAATCCTCAGTTATTCCAGGAAAAAGCCAGAATGGGAGAAAAATGAGAGGGGAAA
Organism: Ceyx cyanopectus; assembly: GCA_013401355.1. Taxonomy (NCBI): domain Eukaryota; kingdom Metazoa; phylum Chordata; class Aves; order Coraciiformes; family Alcedinidae; genus Ceyx; species Ceyx cyanopectus. Next base: position 21,052 of record VYZU01010891.1, read on the forward strand.
AAAAAATAAACAACCTGAAAGGCTCAAGGGGAGCATGTGTGTGCCTTTGGATAAATAGAAAAGGAGGGAAATATTTATTAAACCATTTTGTACGTGTGTTTGTGTGCGGAAAGGCGATGCTGAGAGGAAAATCTCACCTGAAGGCAGGGTGCGTTATACAGAGGGAATTGAGTGCCTGAAGGAAGATTTGAATATCTGTCGGAGGTTACTGATAAGGACAATAAAAGCATAGTGAGCTATAGGTGGGAAATACAGAGCTATTGTTCCGACGCCTGTACATATGTAAACCCCCAGGGATGATATCTTGCCACCTGCGAAATCAGGGAGAGTTTTGGCACCTAAGATCAGAGGCAATCCCAAGTGTCTTTTAGTTCTTACTTAAAATTTGTTTAAGAATTAACACTCGCATTTAGCAAAAGGAAAACAGAAACTACAGAGAAGCCAGACTGGCTTCCCACTATTTTATATCAAAGTAAATAGGGCTAGATGGCAGAATTGCAAGAAAGCAGCTTTCTATATCTGCTCTGAACCAAAAGCTTGTCTAAAATTTAGATTCAAGATAGGAACTGAAGTCAGCAGCAGCCAATGATTATGACTTGGGCCATCTCCAGAAATCCACTGAAGTTCAATAATTATGTTTCTTTACCTTGGTAATTATATTTTCTACAGTGTATCTCTCAGATGTTCTCCCTGCTCCATTTGTAGCAGTACAGAATGAGCAGGCAGGTTCGCATCTGTAAGTAAAAATCTCTGCTGCTCTCCCTGGCAAGGATCACAGTTGAACAATGATTATAGACATTCACGTGGAACAGCATCTATTTTAGGAGCCCCCAGTTCTCACGTGTATTTTTGGGTGGCCGACTGCCTGTAGCAGGATTTTCCTCCTCCTCTCCAGACATGGAGCTGGAGTCCCTGACATCATCAGAGAAATTTTTTGTGTGGGAAAAAACCTCGACCCAAAACCAAAAGAAGCAACCCACCAAACCTCATTTAAAAACACCTTAGAGTCAATATTGACAAATGACTGCTACAGGAGTTGTAAAGATATTTCCTTCTTTAAGATTATCAACTTTTAGACATGCTCTGAAATTTATTCCGGGTCAATTTATATGCTTTTCTTTCTGTCTCGAATTTCCACTTTATTTGCTAGTGTTGTATATATATCACACATAGAAATTTGTATGCCCTCTCAGCTTTCTATTGACCTGAGTGAACTGGTACCTCATACCATATAAGGAGTTCTTTCCTGTTCTGATTGGAGATAGAGCCTTAGCTCACTTTTCTTATAGACTTGCCATACTGACAATTCATAATCTTTCAGTCACTGCCAAGAAGATAAAGACCTTTCTCCTGTTAGTCTTTCCAGCAGATGACATCAGAACTTACATTCTTATTGCTGGTACCTAAATATACCATCTCTCTGTTTATGGAATGGAAACAGGGCCTCCAGGTTATCCCTTGCTTCCCATTTTCCTCAATACTAATATCCAGTATTTTGAGGTCTTCAACAAAATCCACCAGGACATTAGCGGGTGATTTGCACAAATGTTAAACAACAAGACCAACTGTGAGTCCTCTTGCAACCTTCTCTAGATGGCCTTTCTGACTTTCCAAGTTCGAATTTCAATAACATCTTTTGTGACACAACATTATCTGCTTTATCATTGTTGCCATTTAGAGGAAGCCTCGAGTATTTATCTAGGAAATGTCTAGAAATACATCAGGTCCTGAAATACACCTGGGTCATCCCACAACATCTAACTGACACATTCCCGTCATGACATGTTATTTGTTCCATTTTCTAAGAGAGAAGTGTGAGGAAGAGGAAAGATAGAAAATATGTGCATATGCAAGCATGAAAATCTTGTCTCAGTTCCTTCATCTAGGGATTCTTTGATAGGAACTGCACAAGGCCACATCTTTCTCTAATGTCCATGCATTCACATAAATGTCTGAATACAACATATTTTCACTTTTCCATGAACATTACACACACACGTTATGACAATAAGATCGGTGAATTTTTGCAATTATCTTTACCATTGATCAAATATTTCTGTGGCATACATGAATGCCCATACATGGGTATGTTCACACCATAGCCCCAGACTCTTACCTTCTAAGTACTCCTCCTAGGAGGGATGCATTCAGACACTCTGGAGGAGAAAGACGTCTTTGAACTTCTCCCACAGTTACTTTATACTTTGAAGTTGAACTAAGCAAAGACAAACGACCAGGTACAGAGCAAAACACCTCTCCAGTATTCACTGAAATTCCACCCAGGAAGCCATCTTTATTCATCATCAAAGAAGTAACAGATTTTGGAGGAACTGGAACTGGAGAAAGAAAAGAAGAGGGGAGAGAGAAACCGTCATGCTATGAAGTATTACAAGATAACCACAGTCTCTCTGACATGCACAGAACAGCAAAATGAAAGGGAGTTTTGAATCTCTGGCTACCTCCAGCAACCTAAAGGGTGCTGCTCCCCCAACCTCTAGGAAACTGCTCCATGAATGATGAATGGAGAGAAGGGTGGTGCGGTACAGCCTCTATGCAAGGTTTGATCACTGGGAAATAAAATACATATTGGCAAGCACCTGGCAACTTTCGGGTTTGAGCCTGTGTCAGAGCCCCCCGATGCCTTTTGTACAACGGACAGCGCCTTTCTGGAGGGGAAAAAAAAAGGAAAATTTACTTTGTTTTGCTCATATTTCCATTACTGCTAAGCTGAGCCAGGAATAAATTCACTACACGAAGGGAGTTGCTGTCTTAAATAAGTATCAAGGCTGGAGGATACAGCTACCAGAAGACAGCTCTGTTATTGCTTTTTGTTTTTATTAAGTCTGGTTTATGAAATAAAATGAGTCTTTTCCTTCAGGAAAATGAACATCAGAGAAAAAATATCTGATCTAACCATGGCGTTCACCACCTTGATCATATTGTGCTATCTGTGAAGTAGTAGAAACTCTCCTACCCCTAAATAAAGCTGTTCTAGTTATCGTAAAACATATTTAAAGGAAGCGGGGGGGCGGTGGGGGGCAAGGGGATGGATCAAAACAGAACAATAAAGTGAAACTAAACAAAATAAATATATGCTATTCTGTCCATGATAAACCAAAACATTTCTTTTCTTTGAGAAACTAGTGAGGTTATTTTAAGACTAACCAGAAGAATTATAATGAACAAATTCCTATAATACTAAGCAGATATACTCTGATATAAACCACAACAAAAAAGGAAAAATAAAAAGGCTAAACTACAAAGGAGGGCAATCCCCCTGTGACATGAATTTTGTTTACAAATGAACATAAATAACTCGCTCATAATTGTGTATAACTGTTATGATTTACAGCAGGTGCTCTAATCAATCAACCAATCACTTTAATTTATAGGGAGCCTCGCTGCATTTTCCCAGTTGTTTCATTTCTGCAAGTAATTGATAACAAACCGTACTTAAGGTATGTTTTATGCAGGAGTTAATAAGAGCTGACAGCTGCTACTGCTGCTTCCTCTTGGAATTGACGGCAGCACGCGTTTCCTTATAGAAAATATACTCCGAAATGGGGGGCGGGGGGGGAGATGCTGGAGGTAGAGTCCTGGCAGACCAGCGGGCATGTTTCTGAGGAGAAGACTAATTGATTACACACCCTCTTCGAGCAGATACTACTTCACAGTCTCCCATTTCCACTCAATCAATTGCAAAACCAATTCGGCAAATAATAGGGTTCTATTATGCACATATGCCAGCTATTTAGGTAGTTGTAATACATGTCAGTTAAGTCATAAAAACCCTATTTATTTGCAACGTATCTGGAGATTCAAACCATTAGGGTTGAGGGGATATTTAAGTCGTCTGGAGCTGCTAAACAATAAGATCGGGTATCCTAATATATTACCAAGTGCTAACTACTGGGCAATTGCCAATTTTATAACCTCAGTGTATGGAATAGACACAACCGTGTTTCACTGTTTTTATTACAGATCATTTCCTACTGCCAGACCAGACCCCCACAATAAAAGTTCTATAACAGCTAAAAACCAAAAGGCATGTCGATTTTAGATATACATATTGCTTCATATGCCTTGTATATAGTCTCCAGTATAAACAAATTATTTTGAGTGGCTTTACTTCAGGGAATCAGAAAGTGAAATGGATTCCCATTTCTCTATTATTTTTAGTTGGGCACTTTATGCAGCTCATAAAGGCGGTTTCAAATAGTTTGAGAACAACACAGAAACAATCATAAAAGAGTTAGAGGCCCGCTCCTGTTTTCCTTGCTATTAATAGGGTTTTTTTTGGTGGTGTTTTGTTTTTGTTTTGTGTTGCCATTGATTCTATAGGAAAAGACTCGTTTAGGGTATCAGGCACAGTACTGACAGACAAAAAAAAAAAAATAAAAAATTCCCCATCTCTCTCCCCCCAGTTATACATAGATATATCACTTTTTTTCATTCACTATGTTCTGAAACGTCATTCGAGTGAAGCATCAATAAAAAGTTTTAGAAAAAAAAAAAGGGGGAGGGAGGAGTAAATCAGTGCCACCAGACCAAGTGGCTTTTTTTTTTTTCTTTGGACAAACACACGGGCTCAGTGGTCCGAGTATACCTTTACAGTGGCTATATTTAGTGACCAGTTTATCAGGTCACTGTCCAGTGAACTGAGAAATTAAACAAGAGGCAACAATTCCACAACCATCTGATCTTAGTCCAAACTCACTAAAGAGAGAGGGACCCGTGCAATGCTTAAATGTACCTCACCCCACTTGCCTTGGCCTTTTGGAGCACTCATTACATTAGTTAACCTTTGAAATATGGATTTTCACGTGCTCGGTGGTGGGTTGGTTTTTTTTTCTGCTTGCAAATTGCTTTTGGGAAGCAGTCTGACTCCCTTCCCTGCTATGTTGAGAGCTCCTCAGCTTGTCTTCCTACCACTGCCTCCCCGAAAAGGACCGTGTGAACATACCCATCAGCTGGAGTCTAAGAACTCTAAACCCATTTTAGAAGCTTACCAGGCGGTGTAAGCATATCTATTGCAATTTCATAGCTTCAGAGAGATGTATTCTATCTAGACTCTGTATCTTCTGTAAATTACCTAATGCTGCCTCAAAAAAAGTGTTTGCCATGGAATGAATTATCTCTATCTATATCATATCTATATGTTTATCATGGCTATAGCTTTTCAGATATAGCCCAGACATTACCAGAGATAACAGAACGTGGAGGTTTTAGTGGGTGAAGAGATACACACTTCGGTGTGTGCAGCTGAATGTGGCAAATGCTTGCATGTAAACAAATTGTAATGCAGAGCATATTTTTAGCTAATGTAAACTTTCCCAGTTGGTTAAGCACTGCCATAACTGGTTAAATAATACAAAATAACACACACAATTAACACATCATCCCCACCACCTCTATTTTAACTTTATCCTGCTTACTTCTTGTTATCTCCAACAGAAACTATTCTATTTTCTTCCGCTTTCAGACTCTGGTTTCTGTGTGCAACGTGACCACTCACAAATATATAATTCCTTCTTCCAAAATACCCGCCTTCTCTTTTTCTTTCTCTCTCCCACTATTCTTTATTTGAATTTTTCTCTTTTTCTATCTTTCTTTCTTCTCCTGTGGTTGTTTCCAGCCTCTTTGTCATTTATCCCCCTTCCATTTCTCTTCAGCTTATCAATAAACGGGGAGAGCAACAGTAGCCGCTTGATTTGTTAGTAATTATAAGCATACTGTTCCTGCAAACGGGATCTCTAGATGAGTGAGATCGCTTTAAAACGACAGCAGGAAATGGTGGGGAAATGGAGCATGGCGAAACTCAGCGTGAAGCTTTCAGTTCTTTACATGTTTACAATTTTCTGTGCATACATTAAGTCTCGGGTTTTTGGTGGTCTGGGTTTGGTGTTTTTGGGTTTGGTTTTTTGTTTTTTGGTTGGGTTTTTTTGGTGGTGGTGGTTCTCTATTGGGCTACTCTCCATAAATTGGTGAAACCACGCACAAATGGAGGTGTGCAAGAGGAAATAGAAATAAAAGGGCATTTCAACAACACTAAAAATAAACATGTAGCATTTTGTCCTTAAAACAGTTGAATATCAAGGCTTTAAGCTATGGATGTTATTTCAATACCCTTAATGAATAATAGAGTAGTTGATCAGTCAAACAAAAAATCAGAATAAATATTTATTCTATTTCTTTTTAACAAACGTCATGGACAAACTTATTGCTAATATTTATTATTAATATTTGTAAAATAAATGTATAAACGTTGTCCATTAGAATAAAACCACTTTGTTATAACTGGTGATTGGTCTGACTTAGCCAAACCTAGAAAGTCTGGGGGCAGCGTCTTACCCATTGCCACTAAAAGACCCGTTTCCTATTTTAGTTATAATGAAGAATGTGTCCCCTTCCCTCCCGTCTCCTCCTCTTCCCCCCTTCCTCTCCTCCACGTCAGGCCCTTTCCCCTGAAAACTGGGAATAAATTTCAAAGCGAAATGTATTCCCTCGAAATTGTTTTGCATTCAATTAATGAGGATCATAAGGTTCAATGGGTAATCCGGGGAAAAGCACGAAGCTGAGTGACAGCGAAGCAGCATCTCCGATTCCCAGATCTATCACCTGAAAAGCTGAGGCCAGAGTGGTTTTCTGTTAATCATTTATCCGGATACTTCAAGAAGAGGTGGGAAGGAATTTCATGTTGTGATATTAAGGGTTAAAAAAAAAACCCAGCTAAAAAATTTCACACCTCCTTTTCTATGTTTCTTTAAAGTAGTGTGAACAATAGAGCGCGTTTCAAGGAGACAATGAATTAAGGTGTTAGGGTTAAAAAGGCCTTTCGTGCTAAATCAGATGGGAGCGTGCAGACGATCGTCAGAAACAGCTGAAAGTAAATAAACACATCAGGATAATTTTAAGGTCACTGGCTGTGCCCCAGAGTCACAAAAAAATTAACTTGGGACTCGAGCTATGCAAGATTTTGCAAGAGGACAACTTCTTTCGCCATAGACAATGACAAGCAAATTTCAGATGAGCAGCTGACAAGGGGACCCGATCTTTCATTCCTGACACACGGAAAACCTTCCCCTCTTTTCAGCAGAAATCGAGAGAAAGGCCTCAAAACGTGCAGCCGGTAAGCTCTTGATGCCGACTTAAATCTGGTATTAGTGCTCTTGGTGATTATTATCATCTTGGTGATTTATCTGGCTCCCTCCGTCCCACTTCCACTGCCCAAATCTTAATGGAGCTAGGAGTTAACGATGATTTTTTAATGTCTCGTTGAATTTTTAGACTGCTAATGTACCGCATCCTTCTCATTATTAGTTTATTGATTGTTCATTGACCAGGCCCCTTCAAATCGTATTAACCACCCTCTGCCAGTTTAGATTAGGAGAGTTTAAAAAGCACCTTTCATTATTTCACCGCCGTCACCACCACCACAGTAGAGTTCAGGCGTGGTAGCTTAATGCTCGCTCTAATGGGGCAGCTAAGAGACGAGGGGCCACGGTCCCTGCCTATTGCATTAATAGCTCAAAGGGGGCTAATACAGAAAATTAGCCTTAAACGAGCTCTGGAGATCTCCAAATGAAAGAGCCATTTATCACGCTGGCTACCTTCACTCCACTCGTTTGCTCTCTCTACTGGGAACAACTCATTTCCTCTTAACTAAATTACTTCAGAAATGTCAAGTAAGCTCAGATAGCAAACATAACAAGAGACTGTGTATATGTAATCTATTGTGTGGGATCGATAAGCGAGATAAATCGATAGCCATGTATGAATCCCTATATAATTTCCTTAATATTATTTTTTAGAGGCAATTCCTTTGCATAGGTAGGTAATTCCCTCTGCAGGCCTCAAAGACCATAATGAAACAGGCACAAGCAGTCCGGATGATATAATTAAGTTTAGACTTAAGTTCACATCATACTTTCCCCACTACATTGTAATTAAAGCATTTTAGTCATTAAACAAGGTTCTAGTGGAATAGTCCCTTTCCAACCCTTGCCTAGCAAATATGTATCTGCTGCACAAAAATCCGACAATACCCATCCATCGATGCCATCCTCCTACAATAACAACTTTCAGAGTTTAAATAATTTCTTCTTACTTCAAAGTAAATTGTCACAACTACAGACTGCAGGGAACAATACAAAACTGATACTGAGCCCTGCCAGTGTTGCTCCTTATCTCGTCCTGATTAAACACTGTCTGCTACATATGTGACCTACTATTTATTATGCATTTTTCCTCTTCTGCTCTCAGGGAACTCAGTGAGCAAAAAAAGAAACCGAGCTCACAATAATCCTTTACTGTTGAAAAGTTTCTTAGAGCTCAACATTGCTTCTGAGGAAGAACATACTTCTACAGTGATTTGAAAACAGCTGTGGATGAATCCTAGGATCTTTTTTCAGTCACTGAATTTCCAAAGTGCATGTGTGTCCTGTTCATCATGGATGAATTAAAAAGTATCTCTTCCTATAGTTGCAAATAGCCACATGTAATCCCACCTATATGGGACTGTGTCTCTTTAGGCTGCATTTGCTCAGGGACCAGGGACCGTTGTGATGCTCATACACAATTAGCACAACTAAATCTATACCTCATAGATTTAACATTAACATTTTAGTGCTGCTCGCCATCTAACTGTACCACCCGGAACGCACTTTAAATATCTCTGCTGTCCTCGTCATCTGAAGGAGGGAGAGACACAAATAGAGGAAGAGGGAGGGGGTGAAAATAAACATTTTTTTAACTGTGTGATCAACAGAAGAGTGTTCAGCGAAAAAAAAAAACAAACCCCCCAAAAAAACAAAAAAAACGGTTTGAGAAAGGGAAAATGCGAGCAAGGACTAACGTTAGAAAGGAGTCTCTCGACCACAAATCAACCACCAGTTAATCAAAGACACCCAAGAGGAAACATCGTGTATGAGGTGTCAAGCAGGGGTGGGGAGGGGAGGAGCGGGGAGGAAAGTGAGGGGGAAAAAAAACAACAAACCANTTCACACCTCCTTTTCTATGTTTCTTTAAAGTAGTGTGAACAATAGAGCGCGTTTCAAGGAGACAATGAATTAAGGTGTTAGGGTTAAAAAGGCCTTTCGTGCTAAATCAGATGGGAGCGTGCAGACGATCGTCAGAAACAGCTGAAAGTAAATAAACACATCAGGATAATTTTAAGGTCACTGGCTGTGCCCCAGAGTCACAAAAAAATTAACTTGGGACTCGAGCTATGCAAGATTTTGCAAGAGGACAACTTCTTTCGCCATAGACAATGACAAGCAAATTTCAGATGAGCAGCTGACAAGGGGACCCGATCTTTCATTCCTGACACACGGAAAACCTTCCCCTCTTTTCAGCAGAAATCGAGAGAAAGGCCTCAAAACGTGCAGCCGGTAAGCTCTTGATGCCGACTTAAATCTGGTATTAGTGCTCTTGGTGATTATTATCATCTTGGTGATTTATCTGGCTCCCTCCGTCCCACTTCCACTGCCCAAATCTTAATGGAGCTAGGAGTTAACGATGATTTTTTAATGTCTCGTTGAATTTTTAGACTGCTAATGTACCGCATCCTTCTCATTATTAGTTTATTGATTGTTCATTGACCAGGCCCCTTCAAATCGTATTAACCACCCTCTGCCAGTTTAGATTAGGAGAGTTTAAAAAGCACCTTTCATTATTTCACCGCCGTCACCACCACCACAGTAGAGTTCAGGCGTGGTAGCTTAATGCTCGCTCTAATGGGGCAGCTAAGAGACGAGGGGCCACGGTCCCTGCCTATTGCATTAATAGCTCAAAGGGGGCTAATACAGAAAATTAGCCTTAAACGAGCTCTGGAGATCTCCAAATGAAAGAGCCATTTATCACGCTGGCTACCTTCACTCCACTCGTTTGCTCTCTCTACTGGGAACAACTCATTTCCTCTTAACTAAATTACTTCAGAAATGTCAAGTAAGCTCAGATAGCAAACATAACAAGAGACTGTGTATATGTAATCTATTGTGTGGGATCGATAAGCGAGATAAATCGATAGCCATGTATGAATCCCTATATAATTTCCTTAATATTATTTTTTAGAGGCAATTCCTTTGCATAGGTAGGTAATTCCCTCTGCAGGCCTCAAAGACCATAATGAAACAGGCACAAGCAGTCCGGATGATATAATTAAGTTTAGACTTAAGTTCACATCATACTTTCCCCACTACATTGTAATTAAAGCATTTTAGTCATTAAACAAGGTTCTAGTGGAATAGTCCCTTTCCAACCCTTGCCTAGCAAATATGTATCTGCTGCACAAAAATCCGACAATACCCATCCATCGATGCCATCCTCCTACAATAACAACTTTCAGAGTTTAAATAATTTCTTCTTACTTCAAAGTAAATTGTCACAACTACAGACTGCAGGGAACAATACAAAACTGATACTGAGCCCTGCCAGTGTTGCTCCTTATCTCGTCCTGATTAAACACTGTCTGCTACATATGTGACCTACTATTTATTATGCATTTTTCCTCTTCTGCTCTCAGGGAACTCAGTGAGCAAAAAAAGAAACCGAGCTCACAATAATCCTTTACTGTTGAAAAGTTTCTTAGAGCTCAACATTGCTTCTGAGGAAGAACATACTTCTACAGTGATTTGAAAACAGCTGTGGATGAATCCTAGGATCTTTTTTCAGTCACTGAATTTCCAAAGTGCATGTGTGTCCTGTTCATCATGGATGAATTAAAAAGTATCTCTTCCTATAGTTGCAAATAGCCACATGTAATCCCACCTATATGGGACTGTGTCTCTTTAGGCTGCATTTGCTCAGGGACCAGGGACCGTTGTGATGCTCATACACANAAATTTCAGATGAGCAGCTGACAAGGGGACCCGATCTTTCATTCCTGACACACGGAAAACATTCCCCTCTTTTCAGCAGAAATCGAGAGAAAGGCCTCAAAACGTGCAGCCGGTAAGCTCTTGATGCCGACTTAAATCTGGTATTAGTGCTCTTGGTGATTATTATCATCTTGGTGATTTATCTGGCTCCCTCCGTCCCACTTCCACTGCCCAAATCTTAATGGAGCTAGGAGTTAACGATGATTTTTTAATGTCTCGTTGAATTTTTAGACTGCTAATGTACCGCATCCTTCTCATTATTAGTTTATTGATTGTTCATTGACCAGGCCCCTTCAAATCGTATTAACCACCCTCTGCCAGTTTAGATTAGGAGAGTTTAAAAAGCACCTTTCATTATTTCACCGCCGTCACCACCACCACAGTAGAGTTCAGGCGTGGTAGCTTAATGCTCGCTCTAATGGGGCAGCTAAGAGACGAGGGGCCACGGTCCCTGCCTATTGCATTAATAGCTCAAAGGGGGCTAATACAGAAAATTAGCCTTAAACGAGCTCTGGAGATCTCCAAATGAAAGAGCCATTTATCACGCTGGCTACCTTCACTCCACTCGTTTGCTCTCTCTACTGGGAACAACTCATTTCCTCTTAACTAAATTACTTCAGAAATGTCAAGTAAGCTCAGATAGCAAACATAACAAGAGACTGTGTATATGTAATCTATTGTGTGGGATCGATAAGCGAGATAAATCGATAGCCATGTATGAATCCCTATATAATTTCCTTAATATTATTTTTTAGAGGCAATTCCTTTGCATAGGTAGGTAATTCCCTCTGCAGGCCTCAAAGACCATAATGAAACAGGCACAAGCAGTCCGGATGATATAATTAAGTTTAGACTTAAGTTCACATCATACTTTCCCCACTACATTGTAATTAAAGCATTTTAGTCATTAAACAAGGTTCTAGTGGAATAGTCCCTTTCCAACCCTTGCCTAGCAAATATGTATCTGCTGCACAAAAATCCGACAATACCCATCCATCGATGCCATCCTCCTACAATAACAACTTTCAGAGTTTAAATAATTTCTTCTTACTTCAAAGTAAATTGTCACAACTACAGACTGCAGGGAACAATACAAAACTGATACTGAGCCCTGCCAGTGTTGCTCCTTATCTCGTCCTGATTAAACACTGTCTGCTACATATGTGACCTACTATTTATTATGCATTTTTCCTCTTCTGCTCTCAGGGAACTCAGTGAGCAAAAAAAGAAACCGAGCTCACAATAATCCTTTACTGTTGAAAAGTTTCTTAGAGCTCAACATTGCTTCTGAGGAAGAACATACTTCTACAGTGATTTGAAAACAGCTGTGGATGAATCCTAGGATCTTTTTTCAGTCACTGAATTTCCAAAGTGCATGTGTGTCCTGTTCATCATGGATGAATTAAAAAGTATCTCTTCCTATAGTTGCAAATAGCCACATGTAATCCCACCTATATGGGACTGTGTCTCTTTAGGCTGCATTTGCTCAGGGACCAGGGACCGTTGTGATGCTCATACACAATTAGCACAACTAAATCTATACCTCATAGATTTAACATTAACATTTTAGTGCTGCTCGCCATCTAACTGTACCACCCGGAACGCACTTTAAATATCTCTGCTGTCCTCGTCATCTGAAGGAGGGAGAGACACAAATAGAGGAAGAGGGAGGGGGTGAAAATAAACATTTTTTTAACTGTGTGATCAACAGAAGAGTGTTCAGCGAAAAAAAAAAACAAACCCCCCAAAAAAACAAAAAAAACGGTTTGAGAAAGGGAAAATGCGAGCAAGGACTAACGTTAGAAAGGAGTCTCTCGACCACAAATCAACCACCAGTTAATCAAAGACACCCAAGAGGAAACATCGTGTATGAGGTGTCAAGCAGGGGTGGGGAGGGGAGGAGCGGGGAGGAAAGTGAGGGGGAAAAAAAACAACAAACCAAAACAAACCACCAAAACCAAGAGAGAGAAATGCAACCAGAAGCCATCAGGTTCCAGACTCTCAGCACAAAAGCACAAAACTCCTGAACATTCAAAGTGAACTAAAGCAGAAGAAACAACTGTGGGGTTCTTTGTCTTTTTTTATTTATAAGTAATTTTCTATTTCTCAAAAACAAATTCGGCTTTTCGTGGTCATAAATGACGCTGCCAAATGATCTTCAAGTTTTCGTTTGTCCTCCTTCAGAGAACTAGAACTTGATCATGTATGTGTGAGAGGGACTGTACACGAGGATTTAAATTAAAAAACAATAAATACGCGGAAGGACCTCATGCTGCTTGAACACATTTTAAATAAACACCCTCCCCGCTACTTTGCTTTATGATTCTCTATTAAAGTATTTGTGTGCATTTGACAAATAATAAGATCCTGAAGATAAGCTCTGTTGATAGTAAGCATAAGGGACAGCATTTCTAAGCCTCATCTTTGGTAGTTAAAATTGAATCTAGAAATAGAAACTCCTTAGATAATTAAAGATAGCTTTCCCTACATTTGCAGTGTGTGATCTGTTTAATGTCTATCAGCATAACACAACACTAATCGGCAAGCATCTTCGAGTGACTGTCAGAGAAATGTAAAAAAATTAAGCAGCTGCAATACGCTCGAAATGAGTTATTGTAATTACATTTAATTAGTTTAATTAGTTAATTATTTTGCTTACAGCTGTACAAGAGACTGCAAACATTTGTTAATATCACATTCCCTTTAACAGTATGGGGTGATTCTGCTGTTACACTAAATCATGTGCGCATATGTAGAAAGATTTTTTTAAATGGGCATGGGGAAGGGGGGATTCTTGAAGGGAGGGAAGAAGTCGCGGCTGTCTTTCCACAGGCATTTCTTTCTCTCCCCTTCACGTTTGATTCGCCCGGGAAATGCATTTATGCCCCAAAGGGAATCAACCCCCTTCCCCCGCTAAGAGACAAGGGGTCTTCATCGAGGACCATCAGGGGGAAAAGAGGAGGGGGCTCGTGGAAACTGCATTTGAACATGGGGAGCTCCATTAGAGAGCACTGGTGTAATTAAACCCTTTGAAGGACAGGAGAGAGGGAGGATATAAACTTTTCCTTTCACGTATCTTTCATTTTCCTTTCACTCTATCTGCCGATCCAAACATCTGTCCATCTTGCTGCCATGTACGCCTGCTTCCCATAGAAATTAATTGCCCCAAAGTAAAAATATATCATTAAGATATTACTACACAGTAGAAACTTTGTCTATCTTGTTGGAATAATCCATACCTTTTTTAATGACAGACTGGTCCAATAAGTTCATACCGCTGTTATTGGCATCTTCAACTGACTGTGGATATAAAAACATCACTATTCAAATTGACTGGATATTAAAGAATCACGTACATAAATCATGTCATTCCAAACTGGAGTTTCTGTTATTTCCATTTATATTCATTCACTAGGGGAGGAGGGAGGTGGGTTTGTTTGTTGTTGGGGTTTTTTTACTATTATTATTGTTATTATTATTCCATCAATTCTGCAAGGAAATGAAATTTTTACAAATTATATAGTCTTCTAATAAAAATAAATAAATAAATAAGAGGTGTGAAGCATATGGGGTGCAATACTGTTTTTTGTCATCTTATAAAACATACATAACACACAGACGTCTTTGCATTCGATAAAGCTTTATATTTCTTTCTTTGAAAATCTGGCAATTTGGCAACATCTGCAAGATCTATTGCATGACATAAATGAACACGATTAAGGACAACTTAAATTCTCCCTCCCTCCCCTTTCCTCCCCCGTCCTTTTAATTTTTTTGTTTGTGTAACCCTGCTATATCTTAATAATTCAAGGCCCATTTACTTTTTATATATAATAGTTTACATTATGGACTTTTAATTAAAGCCTGAGCAATTCGGAGTTGCAGGGCAACGCTCACATTGTACAGGGTACAAACAGAAAGAGATTTACAGCTCCCGTGGTTTCTTCCATGTCCTGAAGTAGTAGGGATGGAGAGGGAGGAACGGGAATATATATTATCAAAAGTTTGAACTATTAAATTGATTGTTTAGAAAAGTCTCCCGATGTCCTTTTCAAAGCCTTTTTCCCCCTATCCCCCCCCCCCCCCCTTTTCTTTTCAGGTCGCTTAGGAGCACACCTGTTATTATGGCATTAACTTCTTCAGCAGGGAAAAGAACAAAGACGGGCACAGAGGATGGAACAAATGTTTGCTTTCATTTTTCAGCAAGAAAGAGGGAACAAACAAACAAACATTACTGTTGAATCTGCGATCGGCACAGCAAAAATATCTCCCCAAGAAAAGAGGTGTCACAACAGCAATTTATTGCAGAATTACGACATGTTACGTTTTAGGGTAAATTCTGGGTTTCAGAGGAAGGGAGAACCTGTGGGTTTGTTTGGTTTTGTTTTGTTTTTTTCTTCTAATCATGACTATCTAGAGGTTGGGGTTTTCCGGGTTATTGAGTATTTAGGGAGTTGTTACTTCTATTTTTTTTTTCCTGATAAGCAAAACATCTTTACAGAAAATCAATGATTTTATTCCCTATTATTTTAACTTTATCTTTGCCACAGTGAGAGGCTAAGCTTAACCGGATTCCGCCCTTATCTCCGACTCTCTCTTTGCTCAGCAAAGACGTTTAAGATGGAATATGATTTAGGAGAAAATTACATCTCCCAAAAATGTGACGGCACAATATTTCCTGAGATCTTTCCTTTCATTTTCCTTGAATCCCCACTCAAACGAGCGCACACACAGAGTGCTTCCTTATGTTGTGTGTTTGTGCATGGCTGTGCCTCTCTCTCATAATCAATAGGCTACATACCTAAAGGGCACAAAATAAAATTACAAAGTCTTCTCTCCCTTCCCTGAGCAGCTCCCAGAGAGGAATGATGAGCAAATCCTGCAGCCTGCTGGAGTGAAGCGTGGTGCTCCTCGATGGCACAGAATTAGAGGTAAATATGAAACGCCATCTTTCCTTTTCATGTTCTTTTTTTTTTTCCCCTCCTTATCTCACCTTATCTCTGGAGTCGATTGTTGTGCACACGCTTTATGTGTGTGCGTGCACTCCGCTCGCTCCATCAGCAACGTAGGTTAGTTGTTGTAGTTAATGAGAAGACTCCTGTCTGATTTTCTATCTAATTACGCCCTCCTGCTGGGTTTTTGTACAGGATATTCGCTCAGCATGCTGGCAGTTAATAGTCACAGAGAGGATCGTAAAGATTTAATTAGGACTGCATGCGGAAACGTGGAAAAACAACTCAGACTTTTAATTACTAGACTTCTTTAGTTAAAAGTGATACCAGGGGTTACTTTATAAGAGACTTGGGTGTTTTGGTGCAACTTAACTTTCCGTGTCTCTAGCTAGCACATAGGAGCGGGGACGGCAGTATGAGTGAGGAGGAGGAGTGGAGGTGTGTGTTCGGGGAGGGGAAAGGTGATGAGTTTCCAGATATATTTAGAAAATCTAGAGAGGAACATTCCCCTCCCTCCCCTCCTCCAATAATCTGATAGCACGGAGCTTCCTGTATGCCTTCTATATATATATATATACATACACAACTTAATCACCAGCTAGGGATGTATCTGAGGAAAAACCCTAAAGATTAATCTTTTTGTTTTCCTTTAAAGAGTCAACGGAATCTAGATTTCCCCATGTATATTTTCTTTGCTTTATGGGTAAAACCTTTGCCTAGCCGGCAAAAAAAAACCCCACCAAACAACAAAACCAAGCAAAAAAACCCAACACAACGAAAAACCAAACCACAAAACAAAACAAAAAATCAACCAAACAAACAAAAAACCCCAACAACAAACCAACTGGTGTTTTTCAGAGACCCTATTAGATGATGTAAATTTGTTTTCAATAAGTAGGTCTTGGCTTCTCTGTTCCCTGTCTGAGGGCTGTAAATCGCAGATTGAAAATTCCTCTCGAAAAGGGCAGCAGAGGCAATACAATACGTCCTGTTTACAGTAACAGAGAGCTATCGCGTTACAAACACGTAATTCTACCCCTGGACAATGGCTCACACACGGCCTGGGTTTGGTGTTTATAAAATAACCACTGTCTCTTTCTGTCACACACTCTCTTTCTCTGCCTCATTCTCCCTTGTCAGACCAACCCATTCGCATGGCATGTATTTGATCAGACATGCATAAGTTAAAGCAGAGACACATCTTTAGCCAACTGTATACCTAGATTTCGGTTCAACTTGGGACTTCGAAAACAAACAAACAAGCCAAAACAACAAAAAAACCAACCCCTATTTGAAACCCTTCATGGAAATTCTTTCTAGCATTCGTGGATAGTAAGTGTCTGTAGCTTAAACAGGAATCCCTGTGGCTAAAATAGATCCCTTGAATCCAGAATAAATCCGTACTAAAAATCAGGGAGGAAAACTGCCCAACTTCATCTGTCACTAGTGGGGGGACAAGAATAGAAAATGCTGAACAGTAGGAGCGAGTACTGAGCAGCTTTCCCTCCTGCCTGGTGCTAACTTGCAGTTGGACACTTCTTCTTTCACGTGTTTCTCCTTGGGATACCCTCCTCTTCCTCTCCTCCCCCAGTCTGAGCTCGAACTTTTACAAATAAACGGCCTGATTCATTTCTCGTGGCCTCAGCACCCCAAAACAAAAACCTACTGGCCTACAGCCTCGTCTGCCCTGGTCCAGCCCCGACGAGCCGCTGGCGAGTGGCCACGGGGCGCAGCGCTGCGCTCGGAGCCGTCGGGGGGCGGTGCCATCCGCAAGTGCTGTGGCCTGCCCGCGGAAGGGATGTTTTACTGGGACTTTTTCTTATTTCCTTTTATTTCTTAATTTCTCTCTCCCCATTTCTTCTTTCCTTGTTTCTCTCTCCCTTATATATATTTTCCTCTTTTCTCTCTCTTCTGTTTCTCCTCTTTCTTCTCCTTTCTCTCTCACCATTCACCCTTTCCCCCTTTTATGATTTTTTCCTTCTCTCTTTTTAATTTTATTTTCTTTCCCTCTTCTCTATCTTTCTCTCCTCACGAGAACACAGGAATTACCGTCTTTTCTACAGGGAAAGTGTAAATACCAAAGCACAAACAGTACTTAACGTTTATCGGTCGCAGAGAAAAAGGAGAGCTATCCCCTTTCAGCATTCACAGAGGTAAAACTCGCCTTGACCTGCAAGCCAGCTTGCCTGAGCCAGGAATTTGAGACGAGACCTGCGCATCGCGCCCGTGGGGGTCAGGGACTGCCCCCAGGTCTCAAAACCAGCTTGAAAACCCGCAGAAACCGACGGCCACTGAGCTCGGAGGAACATCTCTATTTCTATAGCATCTCGCCGCAGCAAAGCTCAGAGATTTTCCCGTGAAACCCTAAGACAAACCTCAAGCCAATACAATACAGCCCCCTCCTTTTTTTCTGCTGCTGATGTTCAGCTGGATCCTTTTCACAGCTTTTCAATTTTTATTCCTCCTTCTCAGGATCCTCTTTTCTCCTTTCTTTTTATTTTTTTTCCCCTTCCTATAACTCTGTATCTCAGATAGTGGGCCATATATTTATTTATCCCAAGTCTAAATATGCATCTATTTACTATATATAAGGTACATATATTTGGCGGAGGGGGGGCGGGGGGCAAAAGGAACAGAGAGAAATCCTCAAATGCCGACTAGTAAAGCCTAATACAGGACCTGGTCTTTGGAGGTTCCAGCCTCGTGGGTCTCCACCGGTTGGCCATGCCCTGCTCCAGCAAGGTGCAAATCACCCCAATACCAAAGCTGTAAAGGGCCTTTCTGTTTTTTTAGGTAACAGCACGTGATGATGAGTTTCATGTGGGATGGGAAAAAGCTGGGCAATACTGTGCTTTAAGCACGGTAAAACTCCTTTGTTACCTAAAAGGTGGAATCAAACTATTTAAAACTATTTAAAATCGGTGCTTCCCTACGAACTGTACTTAAAAAAAAAAAAAAAAGAAAAAAAAAAAGAAAAGGAAAGGGGTGCTTGTTCCTAATCACCAGTTATTGCTTTTTGGTTTGGGTTTTGTTTATAATTTTCCTCCTTCCTGGATGAAAAATGTAGTAATTTGACAGTTTCATCAAAATCCCTGAACTGCAGGAAATTGGTTGGAGGAGGGAGGGGGAGGGAACTGAGATTGCATGGGAAATAACTGGAATTTGAAAAACCAGGCTCAAACTATGCCAGCTTTTGAAACACGTGGAATATTTAGAGCAGTATGTCTGCCTTCCCCCTGCACTCTGCTGGCTTGCCATGTAGGGGAGGGTTTACAGAGCAGAGCCTGTGCGTGACAGCGATGGAATAAATTCTCTTTCTGTTAAAAAAAAAAAAAAAAAAAAAAAAAAAAAAAAAAAAAAAAGGGGGGGGAA
>VYZU01010892.1:0-16556 GCA_013401355.1 Ceyx cyanopectus
ACTGAGAATCGCACTAAGCAAATAAAAAAAATAATCCACCCAGCCTGAGTTGTGTACTTACATTTAGGTCTCTTCATAAGACACATCTTTCTGCAAATCTTTTAGGTATTTTGGTGTTTTCTTCATATAATTTGCAAAGATAATGGGAAAAATGGCCAAAAAGAAAAATATTGGGATGTAGAAAACCGTAAAAGAAAGAGTGCAGAAGAAAGAATGTAATATTTGCCTGCTGTTTACACAAAGGTAAGCTGATTAAATTAGTGTCTGGTGCTTCAACTGTGGAAAGGATTGAAGAAGAATGATGGAATTTCTTGATTTAATCTGGTAACATTAGACACAGTGGAACGTATTGGTGGTGCCTTTATATCATGCAGCTCTCAGGAGCATGGACCTCTACATCCATCTGTGAGAAGGTAAGGAAGAAAAGCAATAGACCTGTTCAACCTCAAACATGCATTCTCACCTCAGGTTGTCCATTGCTTGGTTTGCTCATTTTTGTATAATGTTAGAAATCCATGGAAAGAAGAACTGAGAAGGATTTTGAGCTTGGCAAAAACAGGAGCATCCTGGTGGCAGGATGTGTTGTGGCTTGGCTGTAGAGTCTTGGATGAAAGGTAAAAGATCTGAAATCAGATGGGTTTCACTGCTAAAATGGAACAAAATGTAAAGGTTTGGCAGGCGTCATAACCTAGGAGTGGAATAAGACTCCAAAACAAGTTTCGAAGTTTCTGCAACTGGGGCTGTGAATCAGGCAAAAAGATTAATCTAAGAGCTTGTCTACATGGGAAAAGGACTGGTTATAGCGAAATAATGATACTGCTATGTCTTGGTTGGTCATTTTCTCAGTGTAAAAAAATCCTCAGCAAGGCAAAAAAATCCTTATGAAAGAGGAAAGACTTGCTGGGCTTATCCATTAGGCTAAACTGTGGTTATCTCAGATATGGTTAGTCCAAAGACAGTTTTCAGTCCTGCTTGTTGGGGAAGACAAAGGAAAGCAACTTTTGACAGATGGACATGTTAGCTAGGAAAAGTAGAGTCTTTTTGGCTTGTGAATACTGAGACAAAAATGGCATTTTACAGGAATGACAGTGCCCAACTCCTATAGCACACTTCTTTCTGCTTGTGTTCTTCAGTTCTTATGCTCAAGGGATGAAGAATGATTGCTTAACTTAAAGGAAGAGGACGGATGTTTGAATGAACCTGTAGGATACTAAAGTATTGTAAATCGACATTTGATCAGTGTAATTAGGTAGTGTTTGATGGAACAGAAGTGGTTAATAACAGTCATCTAATGGAATGTGAGATCAAGAATGAGAAAGACATTAAGAACTCCATGCCTCCTCACCAGCCAACCACACCTAAGATGGTATGCCAAAGAATTCTTGTTGCCATGAAATTACATGACAACTTGATTTTACACTCAAAATATTGAAATCTGATGTTAACTAGCCATGAAGGCAATTAATCATTTAGTACATTAATCCCAGGGACAATTAAGTAGGTAGGCAAACATTAATTTATTGGAGTCTGTATGTTTTTTCTAGTATGCCATGGGTTCCCACACTGGCAATTCCTGTCTGTAACTTGAAAGTTGTCAACGGGGAAAACAGATATTATTTCAGCTCTAGACTTTCTCACCTGGAGGGCACAAGAAACACTTTGAAATTAGGGAATAAAAACTTCAGAGGGCTTCTGTGAAATGATCAAAAGAAAAACCGGTTAAAAATGTGGGGGCAGCTCTAAAGCTGATGATGAAGTTAGAAGGTTAAGATTGACAATTTAAGAGCAAGATGAGTGAGAAGGTTCAAACCTCTTGGAGCTATTGCTCCAGGCTCTCTGCAGACTCAGAAGTACCTGAAGCAGCTGGTGTTTGAGGCACATTTATCAGAATTTCCTTTGCAGTCATAAAGACTAGAAACACATTACACAACATGCAAACTTGGACCTTGGAGAACAATTGAGCAGCAGACAGAAGCTTCCACAGGTAACAGAACCTGCAGGAGAAATCACTACCCAAGGACAGAAAAGGCAAGCAGCGACCACTATGACAATGCTGTCTAAAGTCAGGGGGCAATTTTCTGTGCAAATTCAACTG
The DNA here is from genome assembly GCA_013401355.1 of Ceyx cyanopectus. Taxonomy (NCBI): domain Eukaryota; kingdom Metazoa; phylum Chordata; class Aves; order Coraciiformes; family Alcedinidae; genus Ceyx; species Ceyx cyanopectus. The sequence continues at coordinate 2,096 of VYZU01010892.1, forward strand.
AAGTGGATCTAACTGGCTGTACTGTAGACCTGATTATATCCCCTTCATATGTAATCCACCTAGTTTTCTTTCTGAAAAGCTGTAAAATCGTTATTGTCCACAACTTTTTGTATCCAAAACTTATATCCTTGCTGGTTTCCCCGAAGCTTTTAACTTCTTTGTGGCTATTCTGCAAAACTTTGGCTTCGTTACCTTTGAAATAATCACTGTTCTGCTGGATTTACTGACACCTGCTATGTCCTCTTCAGTCTGTCCCAAACACTACTGCCAAATATAAGCTTGACATTCCAGCTGTATCTCAGTGCTCTCCTAAATTCCATTCTCTGGTTACTACTTACCATAATGTAAAAATTCAACTTTTCATCTTATTTTTTCTTTTTTTTTTTATTTATTGGTACTTTGAGTGGGGAGAAGGAGGTGGGGAAGGTATGAATATGAAATTCAAAGCCTGGCAACTTGTGGTTCCGATCCACCTACTCACTTTGTTATTTCCTNTTTCAAGACCCAGAGTAGAAATCATGCTACCATAACTAACATATCTGCTAAATCTCTGCTCAATCATATCAATTCTCATTACATTCCATGTCAAGTTTTAATGCTCAGTATGTTTTACTACTAGAATAGTAAGTACCTTAATTGCAGCAATATTTTTTGTATGACTACACAGAAAAGAGTACCACCCACTTGCAGTTGTCAGATTTTTGGAGAAATTAGTTAATTACTGAGGAAATAATGGCTTTTTTTTTCTGCCATCTTTTTTTTTTTTTAATTGAGATTAATTCAAATATTAATATATTGATTTGACAGTTGGCATTTACAAAGACACTGAGAGATATAAATAAATAATTGTTACCTTTCTTTAGACAGAATGGGATGCTGAAATTATTTTGTAATTACAGGTGATTTTTTTTTCAACCGTACTGGTACTATTTATGGACTTCCTTTTCTGTTCTTTGGGTCTTTCTTTTGTCCTGTCTTCTCTATTAATGGGATCCACCGAGTTTCCTCAAAGGATGAAATGTACCCTGAGTTTCCATAAAAAAACTTGAAAATTCTAGTATTGAAATAGTGCTGCCACAGAAGTAAAATACACCAAGCACGTTACTTTAGAAACCTGATTATGGGCAACCTGAAGACAGATAAGAATAGGCCATAGGTTATTAAACATAATTTCAAATCTACACTATAGCTCCTGTCTTCTTACATATGCAGTTATCTGTCAGGGCAATAGGGCTGCCCAACTCTGACTAGATCAGTATTTAGTGGGCATTGTAAATACAAATTTACATTACAAATGGTGCCTCTCCAATTCTAGAGAACAGAATAGCTAGACGTAAAGTTGAAAACTGGAAACAATGTCTTCATTGGAAAACAACGGGACAAACTAGAAACAATGTGACAACACAGATGAGATACGACATAAGAAAGTCTCATTTGAAATACAGCATACCGAAATAAATTAATGCACAAAGAAAATAAGCAAAATGCTGCAGTTTAAAGTGTAGGAAGTCAAGGTGGCCATTAGAAAACCAATTAACTGGAGAAATCAGACATGTGAAAAGAAAATAAATTTACATTTTAAAAACAGAGCTACACCTTGTAAGACATCAATGTTTCATAGTGAAAACATCAGTGGAGAAAAACATGAATTTTTCCATGTTGTTTAATACCTACAAGTAAAAAGATAAATAGCTAAACTACTGGAAGTAAGTAATTAGTAAAGATTATTAAACCAATTAGATGCAAGAATGAGCCAGGCAGAAGGTTTAAATTAGCAAGATATCCATTGCAATCAATGAAGCCAGCCAAATTACATGAGCTGAGGATTTGGCTGATCATGTTGAGACATGGAATGGGGGAAAAAAAAAAAAAAGTGGCATAAATATATGGAAGTAGAAAAAAATATTTTAACATTGCTGAATGGACAGCAAATGTATGAGGAAGAACTTAACTTTGTGTTGGTTGGAAACTTAAGATGATGAGAAAAGTCTTGAAAGAGCTTTGTCAAAACATCTTCAGATTAGCAGTAGTGATGAGGTCATGGGTAGCAAAGATGCCCCAAACTAATGGCATTATTAGAATAATCGATTTTTGGCATGCACTTCAGCAGTGTTCACCTTCCTGCTGCGTGAATCCCTATGCTCACAGGGATTATGAACTGGAACTGACCCATGTATACAACTGGGACTTCAGCAAAGCTGAAGAAGAAGCAACTTTGTTAGGAAATAAACTGTAAGCTGAAGTAGTTCAAAAGTAGGAGATAAAATACATTGTTTCCTTTTTATATCTTCAAAGACATGTAAGATGGGAAATCAACTATGCCTGAAATGCTTCCATGGAAAATGAAAACACCTACTAGAGTTGCTTCAAAAAATGAAACTTGGGATACATTTGTAATGTATCAATAAAAATGTCATCAAACTGCATATACCAGACATATTATTCAGCAGTACTAGGCACTTCCATACAAAGACAGAGATGGCCGTGTTCAATTTTATGGTGGGTCTAGAAAAATTAGATATCAGAACTACTGGCTAGGAAGTGGAACTCAAATCTATCATAGGCTGTATATTATACAGGCTGAATAGGACATACAGAATAAAAACTATTTGACTGGCACTTGAAAGCTTAAATTTTGAAAATCCTGGAGTGTTAGACAGACAGATCAGGAGATGCAGATGTTGCACGTAGATCTTAAGAAAAAGGATAAAATGAATTTTTCAAGTGTATTCAAAAGTAAGAATAGTTTTTTATTGATTTGCTTAAATCTAGTAAAATATACAGGGTGGGGACACTGAAAAAATGACCAGTAAATATATCCACAAAACCAAAAAATTAAGAACTTCTTCACAAATCACTCAGTCCCAGAGCTCTTCTGAAGACAAAATCAAACTGTTTCTCTTTTTAAGTCTTCTTAGTAGCAAGTGTATTATGATAGGTTAAAGTGTTTCTATACTAACCAGCAAACAGTTGTCACGACCCAGAAGGTCAGATGTAAAGTGAATGCAGTTTCAATTTCATTGATTCCGTTGAGAACCATGCAGAAGTTAAATGAAATACAGCTCTGTCTTTGGAAGGACCAAATTTCATACATATTTTGCTTCTAAAGATTTCAAAAGTGAAAATATATTTTAATCAAGCTTCATGGTCACTGTTTTGTTGTTGTTGTTGTTTTGGTTTTTTTGTTGTTGTTTGTTTGGGGTTTTTTGGGTGTGTGTGTGTTTGTTTTGTTTTGTTTTTTAACAGTAACAAGTGAATTCAGTCAGGATGTGCCTTTAGTTGCTTAGTAAACCCTTGTCATAGCACTTAGGGATTTTCCCCAAACCACATTGTTGCTGTCTTTGGTGATGGATAAAATACCCTTTTGACTAGATTGCATTTTATCCTTTTATTAAATCTAAATGATAATTGAAAAGAGGATATATACTGATGAATGACTTACCAAAGATCCAGGGCTCTTTGTGATTCATGTTTCAGTTACTAAGGATGTGATCTGTTTGTTTCTTTCCCATTTAATTTTAACACTGATTTTATTTATTTATTTTTTTCATTAACTCTACTCAAAGTTTTACTGGGTTCTAAACACATGGGTTTCCGCCACCTGCACTTTTTAGACATGTTGGAGAAGTGATGATCTGCGAGTCACCCAATCTACCTTGGAGTCTACCGTAACCTTCCAACACCAAACACTCATTATTCGTGACTCAAACCTAAATTAAAAGGTTTTATAGCAGGACTGTTTTATCTCTGCAAAGTGACTTCTTAGCTTCTGGTCCTGGGGCAGAATTCCTGAGTTTTAAAACATAATCATGAATTTACCCAAACATCTGACTACTGAATCAGTTTTCTCAAAGAAAAAAAAAAAAAAGGTATTTCTAAAAGTTGCAACCTATACATCTGTCAGACAAGGAAGTGTCTTCCCTTACCCAACCTGGTCCTCACCAGTAGACTTCTCTTAAGCATTCCCAGCAACATAAAAATGTGTCTTCCCATGGGTCTGCAATGTGTATTACATATTGAAGCGTCCTTGCAGATAACAAAGGGAACTTACAATGAAGATCTTGCTCTTGCAAATTTTAGTCTGAGCTCTGCCAGAAAGAAAACATTCCAAATTTTATTAGCAGGCTGAAAGTTTTAGGTTTTAATAGAAGAATTTTCTGAAGGATTCTTAAGAGCTTAGATTTGGATTATTTACATGTAAACCCTCTTGAACTCATTGTCCTCTATAAGAGTATTTGCTAAAAGAAAATTTTGCTGATTAGATATCCCTTGTCTTTCATGGATCGGAGTAGGATTTCTCTGCTTCCAACCAACCAGTTTATCTTCAAAGTCCTTCACAATAAGGAAACCCTTGGAGGTTAAAGAAATAAGTGAGTTGCCAGGGTAAAGGTCAGAACAGCATATTTCTAATCTTCTTAGATAGGAACGTGAAATTCTTTCAATAGCTGCAGAACATAATATTATAGAGAGTGATACTCAGTTCTTCAGTGAGCTGATACAATGCTTCCTCTTGCATAAGGACTGTGAAACCTTGCTCTGGTAGGATAAAAGGAACATGAAGTAGTAGAGAATAAATAGAAAGTTCACTCAAACTTGTTGCAGGAAGAGGAAAAATCTCTTCCAAATCTGTGGAGGAAAAAAAAGAGGCCACTTGCAGTTCTGTGAGGGGACATTAACAACACTGCGTACAAAGAAGTGTGCTTCCAGTGTCTTATCTTTCACACCGCTTTCCTAATGTTTCCTGCTCACTGAAGCTGTGTTCACTGTCCATGCTAAATGCACCAGGGTTTCCCATCCTGAGGAGCTAATTAGAGCCTATGGAGAAATGGATTTGACTGAGTAAATAAAAGGCTACCATGTAGCCTTTCCCTTGCTACACATTAGTAGATCATCCATCTACTGTAGGTTGGTAGGAGAGGATTTAATGTTTTAATTAAAAACAAGAACATCCCCTTCCTGTGGGACACCACCCCTGCTGGGAAGGTGCACAGAGGCTGAAATCCCCTCTCATCCCCACCCCCAAGCTCTGGGAGGGGAGAGGGGTTGCTGAGTTCCATCACGGGCTCTCTTCCAGCTTACCACTCCACCCGACAGCCTGTCAGAGGAGATACCAGTGCCTTTGTCTACACCCCAACACCCTGGGACCCAAACGCCAGCACCCAGGTAGATGCAAACTATCTCCATTCCCCTTAATGCGATTGTTAACTAGTTGGGTAATTAGGACCAGTGTCATCTCGGTTAACTACTTTATTGCTGGGCACAGCACCAGAGTGAGTCGAGGCAGGGGGTGTGTGTGTGTGTGTGTGGTTGCCTTACAGCTAAAGCTCTCCTCCATACTCCCACCACACATGGAGGGTCCAGCACCCTCTAGTATTGCCCTCCTTGCCTCCACCAGATTCAGCAGCCCTAAGTGTGTGTTCCTGCATAAAACTAGGGGTCCTTGAGCATGGGGGGTTCTGGGGAGTTTTCTCCCTTTCTTTTCCTTGGTGGCTGCTGCTTGGTGGGGCTCTAGTAACCCAGCATATCCACATCTCCGTTGGCTTTCCCCAGCAGTGCTTGGAGCACGGTGGGCATGGAAGAAAGACCGCGGGAGAAGTTATGGATCACTTGACCTCTAAGGAGAAACCTCCACCCCTGTGCCCCCTGGTTCTGTCTTCCAGTGCCAGGGTTCCTAGTGCCATCCTAACATCTGCCACCCTGGACTGGGTGTCTGGACACTTGTGCTCCACAACAACGGACAGGGGGGCAGGACAAGAAAACTTTTCCTTCCCTTACCTCACCTTTATTTTTTTTTTTCTTTTTTTCCTTTTCCTTTCCATTTTTTTTCCTTTCACCTTTCTTTCTCCTTCTTCTTCTCCTTTTTCCTTCTTCCCTTCCCTTTTTTTTCTTTTCTTTTCTTTCCTTTCCCTTCCTTTTCCTTTTTCTTCCCCCCCCCCTCCCCTGAGGTTTGATACCCGTTGATCCCAAGAACCTTCATTTTAAAATGAGATTGTTGTTTCCCCAAAGGGTTGTTGGTCAGGAGTCAGGTGTTTTGGGGTTTGTGTTAAAGGGGTCACTCTGTTCCATTTAATTCCTTTTTTTTCTTCTTTTTTTTGAAATGTAATGCTGAGAGACAAAGAAGTAAATTATCTGTCTCGGCGTTGATGGTACGTCAAAGATTGTAAAGCCCAGGCGCTTTCTTCCTGCGAAGAAGATGATTTATAGAAAATTGCAGGCAGAACACATGCACATTCTGGCAGCCGTAAAGACAGTCCCTCCCTTTTCCTTAATGTTCTTTTATCAGCTTCTTAGGAGGTGTCCGCTTCAATTGTCTGCATGAAACCAGTAGTCTTAGTAGGAATCCCCGATTTTGATGTTTTTCCCCCTTTTCATTAAGAAGGATTCTCTAAATCTAACAGTGCTCCTTCTGCCCAGACAGTATCCTTCCTCCTATTTCTCAAAGCACTTGTTTGGGGCGAGGAGGGGGGAGCGGGAGGAGAGGAGAAGAGGAGGGAGAAGATCTTTCTCCTGTTTAGTGATTAACTTGCACGGCTCAAAGAAAGAGAAGATTTAATGGCAGAGATCCTGCCTGTGTGCTTTGTACTCGAAGCAGTCTTGCATATGGGAAGATCGGAGAATGCATGAGTTTAGTATTTGACTAGTACCTGGGTGACGGATTTTTGTTATTTTATTGCTACTGTTAGCATTTCTGCATTTGGTCTTCAGCTGAGCTGTGAGAGTTCAGACAACGAAGTTCTAAAATGCTTGACCTCTCCCAGAGCCTGTAAAATCTGGACTCTTTTAAGAAGATCATATCAGCTTTACCACTCACATAAAACTTCAACGGAGTAGGGGAGGGATCTTCCCCTTCACCCGAACCGGAGCTTTTGTGGTTCTAGTCTCTCTTCCACCCATGCAAACTGCAGTGCTTGAGGGCTCGAGAAACACCAGTGATGTTCCAATACCAGTCATGCCCTTGTGCTCAGATTGATTTTGCCTCACTCCCGTGTATTGATTTTCTGAGTCTGCACGTAACCCCTAATCGTCCCGTCCTCTCCCCCCCCCTCCCCCCTGCCGCCTCCAGTGCTAGACATAACCCTAGAAAGAATCTGACCTGGTGCTGTAGGAAGATTGGAAGCGGGGGTGGGGGGTGGGGGGTGTGTCGAGCAAAAGAAGTAGCTCAGCACAATGCTTAATAGAAACGAGACTAAACAAAAATGCAGGCTACAGCCGCTTTGTCTTTGCCTGCTTGCCTTCATCACCAAGATACCTTTCTTTGTGAGCCTTGATCGTTAGTTTCCACGGTTTGAAATAATCAACCACAAAACAGCAGACAAATAGGTGTTGGAAGGATAAAAGTTAAGTAGAATTATTTATTTTGCAGCCAAAAACGTTTCAACAATGTAGGAAGTGCTTTTGGTGCTCAGTAGTACAAGCTCTCTTTTCTTCTAAATGCTTGTGAGAAATAAAAAACCTGGAGATCACTGTCTTTATTTCCGGGAGTAGACTTCAAAATACGTGCCAGAAATGGACAATTCGAGTGTCCTTTCTCCACATCAAATGAGAGCTGGAAGGGGGATTAAAAACCAACCACGTGGTAGATCTGGTTTTATACTTTGCAACCTCCAGCTCCATTTATGTTCTTTACCCTGCTCAGGGAAGATTAGCCTCTAGATGGATGTGTCTGAGGGATCACCTCAGGGGCAGATCTGCATACAGAAACCGGTTTTTGTCATGGCTGGAAGAGAGCTATGACCTAGCAAAGCACTCCGTCCGAGCGGCTCCCCGAGCATCGCAGGAGCTGCTGAGAGCTCCTGCAGAGGAAGCTTTGTGAAGGCAACAGCTTGGAAGGTGAAGCTCTTCAGATCTTTCCCCCTTCTTCTCCTCCTCCCTGGCCTGTGAGTGATTCAGTGTCCCGAACCTTAACTTTTTGTTACCACCTTCCTCTTAATCTCCTTCATCTTCAACGCCTCCTCTATCACTACCATCTTCTCCATCTGTCTGCCTCCTGGATCTCTCTCCTGTTTGCTTACTTTCCCCCTTCCTCTTCCACCTCCCTCCCTCTCTTTCTTCTTGCCTTTTCCTCCTCTCTTTTCTTCTCTTTTCTTTCTCTTTTTCCTCCTCTTCCCCTACACGTTGTTGTTGTTGTTAGAAAGGATTCTTGCACCCCCTGGTGCTCTTGCGTTTTGTGTGGTAGGAGAGGAGATTGTCTTCTTTCTCTCTCTCCCTCTGGTTGCTCATTATTCAGAGAGAGACACAGAGGGTGAGTGAGAGAGAGAGAGAGACGGATATCTCAGGTCATCTGCAGCTGCAGCAAACCAGTGAAGGAGAGAGAGAGAGGGAGAGAGAGAGGGGGGGAAAAGCAGGGAAAGATGGCGATCCTCCATTGCTGAGACCTGGCAAGGAGCACATGAGACTCACAAAACAACTTCCACAACAATAACAAGAAGAAGAGCTAGGCAGAAAGGAAGAGGAGAGGAGGCAGCAGCAAGAGCACCAGTGCCGGGACACTCCTGTAAGTTCTTGCAATTAAAACCCATCTCCGGTTTGGCATTGGAGAGATCATCTCTCGTGTGTGTGTATATATATCTATATATTTGTTCAGTCTTTTCTTTTCTGTTCTTTCTTTCTTTCCACCACCTTCCTCTGAAATCCATTCATTCGGTCAACAGAGGAAGGAGGAAGAAAGAAAGGAAGAAAGAAAAAAAAAAAAAAGGAGAGGGGAGAGAGAGCGGGGNATTTGGTCTTCAGCTGAGCTGTGAGAGTTCAGACAACGAAGTTCTAAAATGCTTGACCTCTCCCAGAGCCTGTAAAATCTGGACTCTTTTAAGAAGATCATATCAGCTTTACCACTCACATAAAACTTCAACGGAGTAGGGGAGGGATCTTCCCCTTCACCCGAACCGGAGCTTTTGTGGTTCTAGTCTCTCTTCCACCCATGCAAACTGCAGTGCTTGAGGGCTCGAGAAACACCAGTGATGTTCCAATACCAGTCATGCCCTTGTGCTCAGATTGATTTTGCCTCACTCCCGTGTATTGATTTTCTGAGTCTGCACGTAACCCCTAATCGTCCCGTCCTCTCCCCCCCCCTCCCCCCTGCCGCCTCCAGTGCTAGACATAACCCTAGAAAGAATCTGACCTGGTGCTGTAGGAAGATTGGAAGCGGGGGTGGGGGGTGGGGGGTGTGTCGAGCAAAAGAAGTAGCTCAGCACAATGCTTAATAGAAACGAGACTAAACAAAAATGCAGGCTACAGCCGCTTTGTCTTTGCCTGCTTGCCTTCATCACCAAGATACCTTTCTTTGTGAGCCTTGATCGTTAGTTTCCACGGTTTGAAATAATCAACCACAAAACAGCAGACAAATAGGTGTTGGAAGGATAAAAGTTAAGTAGAATTATTTATTTTGCAGCCAAAAACGTTTCAACAATGTAGGAAGTGCTTTTGGTGCTCAGTAGTACAAGCTCTCTTTTCTTCTAAATGCTTGTGAGAAATAAAAAACCTGGAGATCACTGTCTTTATTTCCGGGAGTAGACTTCAAAATACGTGCCAGAAATGGACAATTCGAGTGTCCTTTCTCCACATCAAATGAGAGCTGGAAGGGGGATTAAAAACCAACCACGTGGTAGATCTGGTTTTATACTTTGCAACCTCCAGCTCCATTTATGTTCTTTACCCTGCTCAGGGAAGATTAGCCTCTAGATGGATGTGTCTGAGGGATCACCTCAGGGGCAGATCTGCATACAGAAACCGGTTTTTGTCATGGCTGGAAGAGAGCTATGACCTAGCAAAGCACTCCGTCCGAGCGGCTCCCCGAGCATCGCAGGAGCTGCTGAGAGCTCCTGCAGAGGAAGCTTTGTGAAGGCAACAGCTTGGAAGGTGAAGCTCTTCAGATCTTTCCCCCTTCTTCTCCTCCTCCCTGGCCTGTGAGTGATTCAGTGTCCCGAACCTTAACTTTTTGTTACCACCTTCCTCTTAATCTCCTTCATCTTCAACGCCTCCTCTATCACTACCATCTTCTCCATCTGTCTGCCTCCTGGATCTCTCTCCTGTTTGCTTACTTTCCCCCTTCCTCTTCCACCTCCCTCCCTCTCTTTCTTCTTGCCTTTTCCTCCTCTCTTTTCTTCTCTTTTCTTTCTCTTTTTCCTCCTCTTCCCCTACACGTTGTTGTTGTTGTTAGAAAGGATTCTTGCACCCCCTGGTGCTCTTGCGTTTTGTGTGGTAGGAGAGGAGATTGTCTTCTTTCTCTCTCTCCCTCTGGTTGCTCATTATTCAGAGAGAGACACAGAGGGTGAGTGAGAGAGAGAGAGAGACGGATATCTCAGGTCATCTGCAGCTGCAGCAAACCAGTGAAGGAGAGAGAGAGAGGGAGAGAGAGAGGGGGGGAAAAACAGGGAAAGATGGGGGGGCTCCATTTGTGAGGCCTGGGAAGGAGGACATGAGGCTCAACAAACCACTTCCACAACAACAACAAGAAGAAGAGCTAGGCAGAAAGGAAGAGGAGAGGAGGCAGCAGCAAGAGCACCAGTGCCGGGACACTCCTGTAAGTTCTTGCAATTAAAACCCATCTCCGGTTTGGCATTGGAGAGATCATCTCTCGTGTGTGTGTATATATATCTATATATTTGTTCAGTCTTTTCTTTTCTGTTCTTTCTTTCTTTCCACCACCTTCCTCTGAAATCCATTCATTCGGTCAACAGAGGAAGGAGGAAGAAAGAAAGGAAGAAAGAAAAAAAAAAAAAAGGAGAGGGGAGTGGGAGCGGGGTGTTTTGTTTGAGAGAGAAGTCTCTTGCATGGAGGAGGAGAAGAGGAGGAGGTGCTGGTGGTGGTGGTGGTGGTGGGAGGAGGAGGAAGGCAGTTAATTAATTTTTTGTTGTTGCATTGAAGGGGGGGTGGGGGGAATATGGGGAGATAAGTGAGATATCAGCCGAGCTTTCGGGGTGGGGGGTGCCCGAGAGGATATGTGTGTGAGTGTGCGAGGTCTGGATGGTGCTGTGCCTGTGGACTTGGATCACAGACGGGAGAGACACGGAGAAGAGAAAAGCTCCGTACTGGCACGACCCAGGCAATCGGGTGACCTCTTTCTTCCTTCCTTCCTTCCTTCCTTCCTTCCTTCTTTCCTTCCTTCTTTCCTTCCTTCCTTCCTTTCTTTCTTTCATTCATTCCTTTATCTTTTTTCCTTTCTTTTATTTTCTTCTTATCTTTCTTTCTTTCTTGTCTTTCTTTCTTTCTTTCTTTCTCACTCTCCCCGCCTTTTCCTCTCCTTTCTCCTCGTCCCTCTTGCTGCCCTTCTCCTCACCGCTGGCGAGGCTAGTCCTTCACCCCGGTGGTGGTGCCCCCACCGCGACTCTCCTGGAGTTGGGATGCGGGGGTCCCCGGCGGTGTCGGGGCTGGGGGGCTGGTGGTGCCCGCAGGAGGTTGCTTGGAGGAGGACAGCATTCAGCTGGAGAGCAGGAGCCATTACACACGCTTGTGCTCTCCTTTGAGAGAAAGAGAGCGAGAAGGGAAGAAAGGAAGGGGAAGGAGCCCACTTCTTCTTGCTCAGTTCCCCGATGTCCCTACCTTTAAACCAGACAAGGGAGAAGGCGCTTTCTCCCCTGCCCCTTTCTCAACCACCCGGAGCAGCTTTCTCCCTATCTCTCCCCCTCTTTCCCTTTCTTTATCTCCCTGTCCTCCATTTGCAAGCTGTCTGCTTTGGTTCCAGTCCAGGCTCCACAACACAAAGCTTCTCTTCGCTCTCGCACACATGCACACACACAGTCCACAGGCTCTTTATGTCTTCTGGAGTAACCTTCTCCCCCCATTTCGCTTCTCTTCGCATTGTGGTTTCTATTCTCCACACAGGGAGATCCTTCTGGAGCTTCATGTAGTTGTGATCTGATAGGATTTCTCCTCTCTTCATCTCACTCTTTTAGGGGAGGAAAAAGTTTCATTCGTTTTTCTGGTGTATGGAAGGGAGAAAGACATTCAAGTTTGAGTGCTTTCTGCTACTGCTTTTTTGTGTGTGTGTCTGTGGGGGTCTGTTTGTCTCATGAAGCTGCTTGCATGTCTAAGAGGAAGTGACTAGCTTGGCAGAGAGCTGTGATGTGAGTCAGGTAAGCCATGTCATGTTCTCTAGCTCCACCAGAAAATGGAGGAGAGAGTAGACAAAGCTGAGATGGGAAGTGCTCCTAACATCGTGGATGTCTCACCATGTTTTGAGGCTTTGCTGCCTTAATCATGATCTGTTCCCCTAAGGTTTCTTCAGCTTTTTTTTTTTTTTCTATGTGCAACATTGTGATGGGTCTTCTCTCTGACTTCATGCTATCAGGAAATGAGGATTGGAGGAAATTGCTCAGATTCTCCTTCATACAGAGAAACACATCCTCAGGCTTTTTTGCTCTTATGCTTTCATGCAGAGGTCACCTTTCTAGATATTTTCCTTTGGTTAAAGACCACAGAATTTAGGAGGTTGATCAGTTGACCAAAGAAATAGTGTATATATGCGTATATTTATAGATTTTTGAAAGCATTTGGAGGTAAGTACGCTCAGGTTCTTCAGAGAACATCATGAAATATCATTTTTTTTTTCTAGGTGATGATGGTGATGCCTGATTTTTGGGATTTTTAACATCTCATTTTCAAGAGCATTCCTTCTTGTGGATGTATTTTAAATTAAGACGGAATATTTCTCCCCTTTCACTAGGTTGCATTAAAGTGATGCTAACAACCTTTTAGTAGGTTCCTCAGAGCAATATAACACACAGTTTCTCTTGGAAAAAACAAAACAATTTGCACAACTCTCTTTTTGGTGTCTTAATTTTTATTTTTTTTTTTTAATTTACTGCAACATTTTTCTGAATATTTTAATGTCATTATGGAAACCTAAGATCTTTAAAGTGAGATACCAGTTGAACAGGAATTTGTGTGCTTTTTGTAAACACGCCTTTTTATCTGAAATCATTTTGGGTAGACTCAAGCATGCTTCACTCTTTTCCTACCAACCTAAATTTGTCCATTAATTGCACGGTAGATGCAGTTACTCATAAAATTCAAACTACATGCAGCAGTGGATGAGGGGGATAACAGAGTGCAGTGATACTGAGCTTGAAGGCACAGATCCATGGAAAATCATCAGTGATGTTCATACATGCATTTACTCTGAAGAGTTTAAGAAGGAATATGCTACAATGGTAGGTGTAAATGACAGGATACCAGACCAGTGAGTCTGAATCAGACCATGCTCCCAAATGTGCACAAAGAATAGAGAGATTTGAGGGTTGCAGTGATTAGTGATTAACTTGAGGTCCAGCTGCTTCAAGGTTAAAATCAATGCCCTTGTTTTAGTTTTGCTATTGAAGATATTGTTTAGTATGTGACATAATACACTTGGGAAGGATATTGCATTGTGAATGGTGCATTTCTGAAGTTCTGTTTGCTGATGTGTCACCCTACTGAGATATTCTGGTTGTCTCCATCATTCAGAAGTGGGCCATGGAACATACTATGTCAGGTAATTTTAATTGTACATTTTGACAAAGTAAAGAGGGAGGTTCGCTGTTGTTGTTTGGTTTTGTGGGTTTTAAAATTTGTTTCAATATTTTTTTTTTCCCCACTGTGATGTTCTCTGATGCACTTTGCAATCTCTGCACAGGTTTAAATCAGCAGTCACTGAAGAAACTGAAAAAGTCCCCACTGACCTTTGCTTGTTTGGATCAGATCCTAAATATCCATCCCCTGCATAAGAAGACTGTATGCAGTCTTCTTAGGTATCTTGCTTGCATTTCATAGTTCAGAATTGTGAATCTCCTCTTACTTCTGAGAGGCCAACTCAGTGCTTGCACTACAGTGTGCCCTACAAGATACATTGCTTTTGCATGTGGCATGTGCAGTCCAAGAACAAGTTGAGGTTTAAGCTGAGGATCTTTATGGGAGGTCCTCTTACCCTTGTCCTGGGGTGACAGACACTCTAGAAAACCAAATGTCATTGCAATAGTTGAGTTGGAGTGAGAGTGATGTCATTTCTATGGGGGGTTTCTTGACTATGAGACTGAAATCCCTTTAGAGAATGATATTCTTGTTAATGATGTTAATGATGTTTGCTCAGTCAGAGTCAAGTTCACCATGCTGTTAAAATACTAGCTGAGGGACTTCTTTTATTTTTATTAACGGAACAAAATAAATCTGAAAAAAGTCCCAAAGCCCAAGACAGTGAGTTTTAAAGGAGCTGTAGCAAGATAATCTTAGTACATGAGATGATAGTGGCTTGAATGTTTTTAGCAGTCAGGCACTGTTTTCTTACTTCGGACAGAGGCTTTCAATAGCTTTTAGTTTGTGGGAATCCAGAACTTTTTTTTTATGGTGCAAGCGCTAACAGAAACTGCATTCATAGCTTATTCTTCAGTATATAAACTTGCTTTATTTAATAACTTTTCTTAACCCCATTAGACATAGTCTATGGACCACTGCTTTAAAAATGTTTAAACCATTATTTAATTTCTTTATA
>VYZU01010894.1:0-12348 GCA_013401355.1 Ceyx cyanopectus
ACAAAATGGAATTTAAAGAAAAAAAGTACTTTTGATAAACTTCCTAATATGAAAACTCAAGAGATCTTTCCAAGCCCTTTTTCCTGTGAATTTAAAAAAACATACAAAACCTGTCCTATCTTATCTGAAAGAGAACACTTTACAGTGTGTCCATACAAATTCAAAACACCCAGTCATTCCAAACTCTTGCATTAGGAACCTGATCTCCTGCACACGTTTCCTGAAATCTCTTGGAAGGTTTTGGGCTATTCAAACTATTTTTTATTCCTCATCATATTCTCTGCAGGGAAATCACAAGGTGAACATTCTGACATACAGCAGCTATCCTTGGATATCTGAATGTACCTTTTGTTGCAGAACAACAGGACAGGTTTTTAATGCCAAGCAAAGATGAGAAGGGGAAGAAAACTGATGAACATCTCTAAGTGATAGGAACGGTCTAGTGTTAGTCTCTGCACACAGGTCAGGGTGAGGTTTTTTCTCACACAAAGGAGAAGGTATCAGTATGAAGGTAAGTATATGAATTAGATGTAAAGTAGCAGTCCCAAAGGAGAAAATAATGCAGGAGAAACAGTGATGTTAGAAATAATCATTACACTTTGTAGAGTATCCACTGAAATAAACAGATATGTCCTGGTGCTGCATAACCTGATGCTTGTAGGATATCATCAAATTCTAATTTTAGGATAAAAGAGATACCCCTATTACTCAAGACTTCAGACTCACAAACATTCATGCTTTAGCTGTTTGGGTTTTTTTAACTTGGGTGCCAAATCCCTCTGGAAGTCCAGTGATATCTGTTAAAATAGTTCTGATACCATAAAGAACTAAAAGCAACAGAAGACTTAATGGGTTCACTGGGTTAATACAAACCTCTTCCTGAAAAAATAAATAATGAAAAATCACTTACTGATTGCAGAAATATTAAACTCAAAGCCTGAAATAACCTCCAACCATGTTCACAGAGGACATTCTTTTATGCCTAAGGTCAGTAAATAATAAGAGCTGTGAGCAGTTGTGTTTACCTTTGCTATTATTTAAAGAAAGTAAAGTGGTGATTCCTTTGAGAAGCTGTTCATCCATCAGCAGGATGAGCTGCCAGTGCCCTGGGACTCCAGACACAAACAGCCATGACTACAGATTGGTAATGCACATCAAACTGAAAAAGTCCTCTTCTGACCAGAAAATTTCTCTGCCTTGGCAGACTGCAGCCTGATTCTGTGTGATACCAGCTCTGACTGGATGCAGTTCATGGGCCAAAGTAGCAGGCAGGCGCTGGGTATTCTAGTAGCATCCGACTGCCAAAAACCATTCTGTGGTGCTTCTAGACCTGGGCAACCAGCTGTGAGACATGGATTGGAATGACCTGGAAAGAGCATTTGGCTTCACTAAAATTGATGGCAGAAGTCTCTTTTTCCTCAGAGAAGCCAGGATTTCATTCCTGGCAGTCGCAAGGCTTCTGTTTGTACTGAATTGTTTTCCTACTGTCAAGTGTTGTTAGGTTGGGGGGAGGTTGGTTCTCCTGGAATTGTTTCTGTAGCCAAGCCAAGATCTAGATCATTCATCTCAAGCAAAACACTTCTACTTTTAATTTTCAAAGGAAACTTGCAGACTCTTCATGCCTAGTGCCAAGGAACTAAGATTTCTTTCTTAGAAGAAAACCTGAACTTGGATACAATTTTCTATCTCAAGATAAGATACTAGTAATGAGGGCTTCAGAAGCAGGAAGATTTATAAAATTATAGGCTGGCCCTATGGGAAGGGTTTTTATCCAAATCTCAGAGAAGTCAGTGGTAAGTTACCTCATATTCTTATTAACCCAAATACTGCATACTGATAGTGTTACTGATGCAGCATTAGAGTTTGAGAGATAATACTGTGTAGCTTTAGATGGTGGTCACTACACAGCTGCACTGCTGCTGGAAGCTACTGTGAGGGTGATGCTGAACTCCTGATTCAGCTCAGCACTGCTCTGTATGCACCTGCACTGAGATGAGTGTCTTGGTTGCACAAGTGAAGTTCTGATTATCTCTCCTCAAAAAGACAAAGATAAGCAGACCTCAAACACAAAGAGGTAGGTAGGTATATTTTGCAGCTACACAAAAAAACAACTAAATATTAATAATAAAATCCTGTTTTCCATGCTAGTGAGAAGGCCAAGAAACCTATTGTCCCCTGCAGTAGCAGCTGGCAGCCTTGCACCTCTCTCCCCAGGCACTGGAAGCAGCTGCAGCTCCAATCAGATTACAGTGGAGATGGTCCAAAG
Organism: Ceyx cyanopectus; assembly: GCA_013401355.1. Classification (NCBI taxonomy): domain Eukaryota; kingdom Metazoa; phylum Chordata; class Aves; order Coraciiformes; family Alcedinidae; genus Ceyx; species Ceyx cyanopectus. The sequence continues at coordinate 2,267 of VYZU01010894.1, forward strand.
CCACAAGGAGGAATCCCATTCCTAAGGAGCTTTTAAAATAATTTAGCATTAAATACCATATTTTTTTTCCCCATGCCCAAGTGGAATTGGCATGCAGGCTTGGTGACCTGCTTTTGTACCACCAAAGCAAACTGCCACAGTTGCTAGTTTAGCCATGATTATCTTTCATGACCCTTGCTCAGTGGTATTAAGGGGTTTTCATTCCTGACAGAATAGTTGTCATGCAGGTTTAAGCTCTGAGTGATTTTCTGTAATTCCGTTTTTTAATTGTTTTAATTGGGCACAAAATAATCCCTATGCTGTTGGAAGAGATTAAAAGAATAATAAATGTTTTGATACCTGTTTTCTGACTTCACAATGATGTGGTCTAAAACGACTCCTCAAAGTAGTACCTGATGTACAGTAACATCACAAAGAAATTTAGTATAAATCCTAGAGCACAGGGCCCATGTTTGCACCAGCAGGTTTTAGAACCATGTTCTGTATATTGAAAAACTATGAAGTCAAGTGCTGAAGCTACAAGTATGAATCTTTACCTGGAGGATATGCACCAGCACCAATCACTCCTACAGTTGAAAGAATGATTAAAGCTCAACATTATATCTAAATTGCCTGGATTTCCCATCCCAGAATTCCCAAAGCAGCCTCACTTTGCATGCCCATATTAAACTTATCATTCAGTAATAAATTACACATTTTCACCAAAGTTTGGCATATGTTTTATGTCTGAATTACGGGCTGGATGATGCACATTAGATCTGATTAGTAACCCCAAACACAAGATTTTTGGAGACATCAGAAGAACTGATTTTCCCAGATGAGTTTTCCTGTATTGATTTATTCCTTGTATCTCCTTATTTAGTGACTGAAACAACTAATCATTACTAGAAAGTATTTTATCTGCTTAACTCATAATTAATTTTTACTACTCTCTGGGGGCAAGGCCTGCATTCCAGTGCACTGGAAACTTGTGTACACTGAGGGGTAGACAGTTTGAGACAGGGAACCAAAGTTAATATACATTTTATGCTTCCTTAGTGATCGTTAGGTTTTCTCCACTACTAAATACTGAAATTCATCATTCTAGAATGCAGCAGGATGAACGGTTTTCTGAAAAATAATCAGATGCTGCTTAAAAAAAAAAAGAATTATTTTAATTTTGTAGACTGACATTTTATTGTAAATAGTCTACTTTTCCGTATTTGGGAAAAGCTAATCTGAAGGCTATTGAAATAGATGGCATTTTTCCTTCTTTAGGTTCCTAGTTCGTCCTTCTGCTGTTTCGTGTCTGTATGTAACTCACAAGGAGGACACCTGTATGAATACTCATTATTCCAACAAATCAGATATTTATTTCTGGATGGAGTTACACTGACCTGGTAGAGAATGTATCAGACCAAATCACTGGGGATGACTTTACTTTTATTGGTGTGTTAACCTCTGAGCTTTCCATATACTGTGTCATTCTCGCTGACAATAAAAAGGGAGATTTTCAGCCTTTACCTTTATTTAGCTGCACCTACAGTGTATTTTACAAGAATATATTTGCTACTGAATGCACTAACAAATCTTCAAATGTATTGAACGACTTAGGGCAGCAACAACTCCCTGAGGAAAATAACCCTCTATGGAAAAATAAATCACAAGTTTAGAACATATGAGCAAACCAATTGATTGCAGTGCTCTAATACTTTACTTGTCATTGGAATAGTAATTAGAATTCTAACAGAACTGACAGTCCACTTTAGGGGTATTTGAAAATTATTTTTAAAGCCTTCAACAAATTATTAAACTGCTGCAGCATATCCTGCCAGTGACTTACATGGTCATATTGCTTTGACATCCTGCACATGAGCAGAGCACAGCAAAGTTCCCTTTGGCTGGCCAATATTTCCCTTACATGGATATTTGCACAAGGGTTGGAGACTGTCTGCAGTGCTGCTCACTTGGAACTGAAATTTATTGTTCAGTTAGCTCCTAAAAATAATCTAATTTTTCAAGCCAATAGAAAACTGTGTGAATTATTCACCTTTGTTCATTATTATAAGATATTTTATGGTGACAACACTGAGCTCATTATTTGTAACATATGGGATCACCTTTTACCAAATGTTTTTTCCTTTATCTTCCTGTAAATGTCTTGAAACTATGAAGTAAACCTTGAATCATCCAGCCAAAAGTGCCCAACAATGATAAATAGTTGCATTATGTGCACAGGATTGCAACTGTGATGGTTCTCCCAAAAGTGCATATTAGCTTTTACTTCTGAGAAACGGGACTTTTGATACAAATTTTTCCTTAAGTGCTTTTAAGTTTACTTTCCTTAAGTTTTATTTTATCATAAAACTGAGTATCCACCTTGCAATTTAGATGCAGATGGACAGAAATCAGGGTTAGAGAGACTGTAGGCTTCTAGATTTGAAAGAGAGTGAACTAAAATTAAAACACAGATTTAAGTGTGAAGGAAAACATCACATCTTCTCTCTAATTTTAATATCCCAGTATGAAATCAATAGGGATTTTGTATTTACTTTGAGACTAGGATTGCATTCTTTGGTTTTTCTATCTTGACATGTGCTTAGACGTGGAGAAAGCCAGAGCACCACTGTTTAAATCCACGTTGCTTCTCTATTACTGAGAACAGAATCAGGTACAGTGACAACATTCCTGTTGTATGTGTATGAAACATTCTGAAAACAAAACCAAAAGGGCATAAATAACAGCAGAATTTAGATAATACTGGACAAAATATTACTGTTGCAGTAAATTATGAGGTGATGTCTTGCTTATTTAAGCCCCTGAGAAGTGCCAAAATGGTACCACTTTGTACTATATTGGCAGGTTCATGCAAAATTCAGCAAGAAAATTCAGCAAGAATTTCAGCTAGAAGGGCTGCTAGCTTTCCCCTCTGCCAGGCTGCTGGGTGGGTGCTGGAACATCCTTGTCAGGCAGACAGTCAACTGCCCAGGGTGGAAGGGCCATCCCATGGTACTATCTCTGGCAGATGTTTTCAGTGTTCCTTGCAAAACAGTGACAGTTTACCTGGAAAGGGAAGATGGGGCCATGAGCAGTGAAACACTCTCCTGCTCGTCTCTGTGGGTGTCCTGGCAGGCCTGCAGAGCTACCTTCTCTCAATATAAAATGGCAAAAGTGGGGGGGACGTAAAGTCAATATTCCTGATGGATCAGAAAGAAAACTCCAAAGCACAGGCCAACCCATTTTTACAGCTATTATCTATCTATTCCTGATGAAACTACTGATGGAACTCCAAGGTATGAACAGGGCACACGGCAAAACAAGACATTTAAGTGTTGTTTAGATTTTCTCCCTGAGCACTGAAAAAGCTTTACTTATTAACTGGTTTTGTAAGATGAACTAAAAATACCTGCCCCTTCCAGTTACATTCCAGAAATCAATAGGCAGGAAAGCAAATTACTGCTCCTTCTCTTAAGTCTCTGCTATTATGGTCTCAGAGGAGTGAAATTACTTTACAGTTAATTAGATTTTTAAAAAATATAGTATGGCTTCTGTAGAATTCCCTTGGGTGTTTCTGTACCTCCCCAGCTTTTTTTAATCCATTTCCGGGAGATGAGGCATTGATTTTGAGGAGATTTAATAACCCTTTGGTACCTGTATAATCACCTGTAGCTCCCAGGCTAGCATTGGCTAGAACTTCTAATAACTATAAGCAGCAGGTCAATACTTTCAGCAAAAATATGTATGTGTTTTCACAGCCCAGTACTATCAAAATCACCTGGAATTTTGAAAATGAGCTTCTACTTCAGAGTTCCAGTTATTCTCTGGAGTGAGCTTTCAAAGCAACTCCTCTCACGTCTGCTTGCTGAGATTCATTTCACATCTGGGGAATCACCCAAGATGATAGCAGAAATAAAAAAAACTTAACATCACACTGTGTGTGGGCAACAGCATGGATGAGGAATGGGGGGGGATTGCAGGAGATTTCAAAGACATCTGAAAGCACACTTCTCACAGTAAGATCCTCCCTCCAGCAATCCAGAACTTCTGATATTTGGGACAATGCATCTTCTGACACAAGGTCTTGTGGTTAGGAAAAGGTACTGTGTAGCTAGAGATAAAATTCAGAGGCATACTGAGAGAGTAGAATAATTTTTGAAGTCTTTTGATTTCTCATTTCTAGCCCTCATGAATCTATTGCTGACATTTTATCTGGATTTCTTAGGCTGGTGCCTGCCTTGGATTTGAACTTTATCCCATGGATGAAATACAAAGTGAAACAGAAATTAAAAATAACCCTCACATGGAGATCCTTTCTACCTTGGCTGGACAGTTTTCACTAGGCATCTTCAGTGATGTCTGAGCACAAGACTATAGTTTGTAGCATTGATGTGCCTGCCCTCAGTTGCAATCTGCTGTTATTTCAACCACTTTCCTCTTGAACCCAAGGAAAGCTGCTAGGGTAGGCAGCCTGCAGCAGCACAAGGCAGCAGCACAGGGCAGCAGCACAGGGCAGCAGCATGCAGTTGGCATGTCTATTGGAAACATTCCTCCCAATACTATCATTATACTTAAAGGTGCTGTGCAATTTGAAACAACGAGGTGGAAAAACATGACTTTTCAAGGTGAGAAACCACCTTGGGAAGTGCCTTCAAAATACCCACGATCTCGTGCAATTTAGTGAAGCTTGTAGCAAAATATTTGTCCTTCAGAAATCCCTTTATAGGTAACAGAGAAGAGTCTTTGGCTGCTTTGTCAGAGTAGCATCTGGAGCATCAGGAATTCCATCAGCATTGGGGAAATCATCCTAATCTTTCCTTTTGTTTGCACTGACGTTTTTATAGGGGCTCTTCTTTTAGCACATCATTGATTGAGCCTGAAATAGCATAATCAACTCAGTGGGAATTACCAGTAATAGATTCCAGTCAAATTCTCCTTTCAGTTCTGGCTGCCTGAGTCCACATAATTTTGTGGCAGTTGCTGTGCATTTACCTTAGGGTAACTGGGATCAGAATCCATGAATCTGCATTTTCAAGCAGCATGGTATTTCTAAAGCTGGGATAGCAATTACTAATTGAACTTCATTGTTTAACTGTAGGTCTTTTCCCTCCAGAAGAAAGTACACATTATCATTAATTAACACTATTTAATCAAGATTCTACTTTCCTTTTTTAAGAGACATTCACATTTGCACTGAATACTTCCAAAGCTAAATTTTCTTTCCTTGCTTTTGAATTGAAATGTCTGTTACAATTTATTCCTACTTTTTTCAATTTTTATATTACTGTTTTTTGGAGCTTTTTTTGTGTAACTAATTTAGTTTTGCTGAGCTTGGTTTTTTACAGGTAAAAGAGAGGTTTGCTTGGGGTTTAAACCCTTTTGCCTCAACTTTACTGAATATATTTATTGAAGTTGTGCTTCATCTCCAAGAGGTTGTTTTTGTCATCCTTTATCAGATTTTTATTTTAGATTTATGTCCTATTTTAAGGGGAAACTTACCTAATATAATTTGGAGCACATCCTGGAATTTTGTTTTTAATCCCTGGCTCTCTGTACGAGCCTGATTTTCAGTGAGTGCTGGTAACAGAGCTTCCCAGTTCTATGTAATTGCTGTAAGACCTGCAGTTTGGTCTAAGTGGTTATATACAATATAATGCTTTCAAGTGCTTATTCCCAGTACATATGTAAGGAAAAAAAAAAAAAGTAATGTAAATATGACATAAAGCAGTAAAAGCCATGTGTTAAAAAAAGACCCATTCAATATCTGAAGCCACTATCATTAATTCAGTGTATTAATACTTCAGGGTGGCCATAAAATGGAGTCAGCAATAGCTGCTTAAATGTGTCATTTTTCCTTATATCAATGTGTAGGCAACCCTTTGAATTTTTGAGCATTTATTCTCTTTAGCAGTCACACCTGAACAGATAATAACAGATATTTTGGATGTGTTTGGGTTTTCATCAGATTTTCAAAGCAGCTCAGCTCCCAGTTAAGGAATGTGGGAACTGTCACTCTTTGAACCCCCAGCAGCTTCTGTTGTTCTCAGTTTGAGTTCCTGGGTTCAAAAGACTTCTGAAAATACAGCCCTCATTGGACACATCTCAAAACTGATCAGAGTACAGGTAATGTCCACACACTGGAGAAGACACGAGCATTAACTGGAACCTGCTGTGCTGTCAGCTGAACACAGAAGCAAAGGAAATGGCAAAATTGCAGTTCCCACATCTGGACTCCATCACATGAAGGAGCTGGAGCAGAACATGGCAAACCTGCTCACTTCTCCCCTCCTGCTAAAGAGTTACAGGCTGCCACTGGTTGCAATAAATCACAAAGTGCACAGGAAAGCTGCCTGTGTCTGTCAGACTGGTGACTGGAAGGATGTCTGTGTCTGAGCTGGTTCAGAAGCAGATGGGAGCCCAGCAGGTGGAGAAATGCAAACCTCCTTCACTGAGAACTTGACAGAGAAAGGTCAGAAATGAGACTGTGAGGAAAGGAGTCACAAGTAACACAGAGCTTGTGCCTACTGACAGTAGGGAGGGGAGGAGGAAACTGTCTTTTCTCCATAAATACCCTGTTTCCATATAATAATTTAGCTATCAACATCTATTCATTTTTTACACTATTGTAACACTGACTGACATTTTCTTTAAATTGCAACTTGAGCAATTTAATGATAACCTTTAATTTTCTTCTACCCCTGTAATGTAATGGGAAGCAACAAAGCAAGTAACTAGATTGTATTGGAAATACTTTTTATCAGAAGAATGTTTAAAAGTGCATTCTTGCACTCTAATGCATGAGAACTTTAACACACGATGGCTTTCAACACCTTCTTTCCCTACAATAACTGCTCTATGGCACTAATTTTTGTGTGATTAATATTTTTATTAATGTTTGGAGTAAGACCTCTTCTGCCCTGGGTAGATGACCTAGCTTTTAGAAACATGAAGAATTTTCATGTCCCACTGACTGCTGGGAACTGAAGTTTCTGAGCTTTAAGACCAAACTGCTTCTGAGTAGCCCGTTTACCCATTTTGTCTGTCCACACACAAAAAAAAGGTTCTCTCTGTCATAATATCTTATGGCACAGGAAAGAAGCCTGGGTCATTCAATCAATATGTTTGGTAATCTGAGGCTTTCGGGTCCCTTTGCTTAATAGCATAGTGCAGAAAATACTCTGCAGAATTAATTCATTATCTTCTGGAAATACTAGCATAAATAAATACTTTCAATTCCATTTTTCTTAAATACTCTGCAAGTTTGAAACGTAAATCATTCTTTCATGTGGACGCAGTGCTCACTGGATCTTTCAGTTTTTCCTCTTGGTCCAATGTTTAGGTGTCATTTGAACGAGACAGCTCTGATATCAAAGGAACCTGTGTCTTTTCAATCACTGGCTTACAGTAACTAAATATTGCTGCTTTCCAAATTGTGCTGCTAGTCCTGCCTCCCATTCTGAGTGATATCTCACTAAATCCTGCAGCTAGGAAGGAGCTGGCAGCCAAGGTGCAGTTCTAAAACCTTACCCAGGAGTTTTAGTTTGCACTTCTGCATTACCTTGCACAAGCAGGAGGTTCACTGTGATGAAGGTTTGGTTTTCAGGTCTACTATTGTACTTTGGCTGACTGAACTCTCTCCAAGATAAGTTGTGCCACGTGTGCATTGCCAAGGCTGATTCCAGCCCATTTATGTGTGCAAAGGACCCAGGAAGGCAGACAAGTGTATAACTCTGATTTACTCCCCCCTCCACTGCCCCTCCTCCACCTTCCCTTAAAAAAGTTATAAAATTTCCTTAGTTTTATTAAAATTCCATACACTACAAGTCAGCCCAGGCTGACATTTCAACAATTCAAATGCAAAATTCTTCAGACCTTTCAGACCTCTTTCACAGCTGATGTTAGTAACAGAGCTGTGCTCTTCTCTTGCTGTGTCTACCGTGATGCTGACATGCAGATTTAGGTCAACTGATGTCTACCTGATTATGCTGATGTCACAGCATCCTGAGCTCACATGCACGGTCCTGTGCTTTTAGCTAAACTGCTGAATTAAGTCTGGATACATAAATAGCAGGATGATTCAACTTGGATCACAGAATCAATCAGTTAATGTCTTTTGTTTCCTAGGGTGTTTATGAACATGGATGTATGTGGACACAAGTGCATTTGGGGGTGACTTAGAGATTAGAAAATCAGGCAAGGATACAGAGATACTTATATGGGTTCATCTATATTTTTTTAGACCCAAATATTTTTCCTTTATCAAGAACTTTAATACCAGCTGAACACTTACATGGCCTTTTACTACAGTCTGCAGGATGTACTATAATAAACAGCTTTCACCCTCTCACAACTCACCCCTCCTCCCAGCTACTGGACCTCTTGACTCTGGGAGATCCTTGACTCTGGCTACAGTGGTACATGTGGGGACCACACTTCATAAAGTTCCTGGATCTTCCCTGCATCCCCTCCCTGGCACACCTAATTGAAACCTGGGGAAATCAGTAGCCCAGAGGGAACTGAGGACAGAACTGGAGCCTCTGTTCATTCATATATAATAAACAAGATAATTGTCAACCTGGCCCAAAGCAGGCAGGGCACCTGCTTCCCAGCCTCACTCCAGGCACACCCACGTACACTCCCTCTTCCCTCACCCACATCCCACACATATATACAACAGTGTTGTGCACACACATTTATAGCCTGCTGTAATGCCACTGTTTATCTCCTTGCGCACACAAACCTAACTAACAGCTATCACTCAATTTATTCATGATTTAAACATAATTAAGAATATGCTTAAGCAATGATTTTGCTTATGTCTACTAACTGAAGCCAAACTTGTCAAACTTGCTCCATTAATTTAATTCTTCCTCTTGATTTAGGGAAATTCAATTACTCTAACCCAGTTAGTCATATAGTAAATGTTTTCAGTTATCTTCTGTTGCTTAGACACTTCCAGAGTATTTTCTAGATTATTATAATTTGTTGCCTAGGGCGTGCATAAGCAAAAAATTATATCTTTATAAATTGTCAGATGTACCTGACTATTCTATACAAGTTCTGTAGCATAAAAGGGATTAGCTTCATTTCAATTTTAAATAATCTACCAAATGTCTTCTACAGTATCATTTTACAACTGGGGAGGAATGTGATCCAAATAATTGCTATGATTGATGGTCTTATCTGTTACTGTCAGCCCAGCACATGCTAGCAGGGTGCTCTACAAAGAATGGAAATGGGCAGAAAAGGAAGAATTCCTCCAGAAAGAGATGACAAGCCACCTTCCAGCTCTTTTCCCCACAGAGAACTGGGTGCTGAATTCAGTGGACCCATGCCTCCAAAGCTACCCGTTGGCACATGGGGTGAACTTCCAGGCTTCACCTCTGCACTGTGTGAAAAAGGAGCATTTACTTATAGTCCTTCCAAGCTGCCCCACACCACTGCTTTTGCATGCTTTCCTACTTGGCACTTTAAGCATATATTTAACTTTTTAGCAGTATGGACCTTATGAAAATCACAAAATTGAAACTGTTCAGTTCATTAGGTAATTCTTTGTCCACAGTAGGTGGAAGGCAGTCTTTGAAAGACAGAGCATGTCACCTTAACTTTCTTAAATATTCTGCTTACTGACCTCAGTAGTAACAGAGGTAGCATCCTTAAGCTCTCTGGATGAGTAATGCCAGTCACTTCTAGTAGAATTCTTATTCTTTGACATTTTTTTTAGCTGTGTTCCTCTATTCAGCTGCCTAGAACAAGGCAAGACAGAGATGCTGTTATGATGTCTCCCAGGGCTTGAAAAGATAGCCCAGTAGCACTATCTCTATTGATGTAGAGATAGCTGTCTTGTGAATATTACTGGCATTTAAGTCCCTAGCAGTTCAAAATATCTGAATAAGAGAGCGAGTAGGAAAGGAACGTGTGGGAATCCAAACACAAATGTTCTGCCTTAGAGAGCAGCAAGTTGTTAGCTGCCAGCTTTTGAAAGGTTTGTGGTCATTTGGGGGGAAACTTCAAACATCTATACTACAACATTCCAGCTCAGTGAAGGCTCATTTTATTCAGTACAGCTGAGGATAGGGGCCTGCATTTTCTGAGTGATCAAGCCT
>VYZU01010894.1:21578-50326 GCA_013401355.1 Ceyx cyanopectus
AGTAACCATCACCTGATCTTGCTTCTGCTGATGGGAGAGTATCAAGCTGTAAGTACCACAGAGATACAGAACAGTATGTTCATCCTTCAACTCCAAAACAAAGGTAGGTCAGTGCTGACAATGTGCTTTGAATTGTTCCTGTGTCATATACTCTTTCAGCTCTACCTGATCCACATTTAGCTAAGCGTTTATAATCTGTTCCAAAGCCTTGATCAGGACAAAAACATGGTCACTAGCTTGGATGAAGCCCTGCACTATGGAAATTAAAGGCTGAACATCTCCTGAGCAATTTCAGTTGTGCAGAACACACAATCCTGTGCTGGATGCTTTTGTCAGGATTGAGGTATCTTTCAGACAGCAAATTGCAGAAAACATTCAGAAGTTCTTCTGCAAACATCACAGAGTAGAGAGACACAGAACAGATGATGGTTTTACCCAGAAGAGAGAAGACCCTAGAGACCTTCCCAGATGTATTTAGCTTCTGCAAGGTACTACAGGAACAGCAGACTTAAAATTATAACTGTGCTGACTACCCAAATATATAGGACAGTAGAAAAGAGACCAAACTAACCAAATCACTGAGAGATAAAGAGGGAAAAATCACTTTGCACAATTACAGATGAATACATTAGGATTAACATCTTCCTAATAGCCTAAGGGACATAAGAGTTTCCTCCGATTATTAAAAGCAGCCCTTTCTTTTGAAATGTTATGACTTAGAGAATTCTGTTTACTCAGCACTTCTGGAGAACGAGGTCATGTCTGCTGTGGTGCCTAGATGTGGATAAATTGACCTAGATCAGTATTGCTCAGACTTTCAGAATATATGGATCACTTGTGGTTGCTCAGTCTGCACGTGGCTGCCAGTCCCTACAATGGACTCCACTGCCACATTTCAGTCTGATGGCAACAGGGACCAAAGTCTGAGGAACACTGTTTGACCCAGAGAGTAGAATTTGTGTCCTAGAGGCTCTCAGTTTGATTTTGTTTTGCTTTTGTGTAACAGGACATACAAGGAATGAAAGGCAGGGATTTAGGAGTATAAATTATATTTTTTAACACATAAATGAAGAAGACAACAAACAATAGTATTTAAACTAGAAACCTGAAATCCCTTAAAGGTGATTTGGCCATAAGATTTTTATTCAGGTTTTTACCCAGTACTTATTACTATGTTGTCAATTGTCAGCTTGTATATATCACATTTTGTTCAGTAATCCCTTAGTGGTTCTGTTGTGCTTTATCCTCTATAGATTTATGATGCAAGTCTTTTTTTTTGTGTGCTAGAAAAGCATAAGAGTGCTTTTGTAAAAGAGATGGCATTACACCCTGAAAACATCCCCCGACAAGACATGCAAATAGGCACCTGCGTGTTTGGAAAATTATCTGTTTGCACTTAGTGCCAGAATGGATTTGTATATATACAACCCACTGCTTTAATATATGAACTACGCTCACTCTTGAGGAGAAAGCTAGATTATCAAAACCATTTTTCTCTTTCCAACTGAAACATTTGAGGATGTTTGTCCCCTACAGGTATTTCATTACATTCTAATGGGTGCAAGAACTTTGTATTGTTTAATTGCATTTGCAATTAAGAAAGCATCCTTCTTCCCTTACCATGGCCGGTCATCTCCAGCCTACGAAAGCACGCACTGCCTTTGGCCACCCTTGACATCTTCTGTTACCTCTAGAATCTCCTACACATTCACTGCCCACACCAACCAAAGCTCCCAATAAGCAGCTCCAGCCCTTCACTCAGTGACAAGCCCAAGCTTAGGGATGGAAGTTGTCATTAAGACTGTGTACATAATTCAATTTGGTGACTGAAATCACCTCTGAATAGAGGAAATCTACCACAGAAACTTCTGGTTTGCATGCCTGTCTGGTTTTATGCAGCAGATTTGGCCCAGTGTCCTTATTGCAAATGAATAACAATAGAAGGATAATGGATTAGAGTTCTAGCAGAAACTTCCCGTATAAATTCAGCCATTTGCCAACTCAGTTGATGCCCTACTTTCAAGACTGTCATAGCAAGCAATTCTGAACAGTCTCTGCTTATTAAAAATGGAGTACTGAGATCAATATAGCAATATCTGCTTGGAGAAAATTCAGTTTATCAACAGGTCTGTCATTTTAAAGATGATTAAAGGACTTGTTTATTAGCCATCATCTAGACTTTAGAAATAGTTGGTATGAAAATAATGAGACATAAGCCACAATAGACTTACAAATCTTTCAGTTACATCAGAGAGTGGATATTTTTCTGTAAGTGAAGGTCTGGGAGCATTTCCTTTAGACTATATCAGTCACCAATTACATAGTAAAAATTGTTACTGCTCACAGATTTCAGTAGCTCAGGGGCAGACCCATTATTCAGAAACTGCATTTAAAATTGTTGAAAATACCAAGTGAGCTGAAATTTACATTAACATCCTGTAAGAAAGACTTACTCTGAACAGCAAGAGTTAATTTTTGAAAGCTCCAGTTCAACTTCTACCTAAGTCCTATTTAGTTAGTAAGAACATAAGCACATTTAAAGTATTTTCCTCTACTGCAGGCACATCTGAGTGTGAGAATGAATTCTAAAACCCATCTTCATCTAGGCTAAAGAGAGCAAGGCTGTCTTTACACTGCAAATACAATGTTCCCAATCTTTGAACTTCTCAGCTATAATTCATCATTAATAGGAACTCAGAGTTGGGAAAGCCACCACTTCACAGGCATTTAGGAGTGTTCAGCCTCTGGTTTGCAAGCTGTAGAGTGGGAACAAGGTACAAAAATCAGGAGGAAAAGCAATTGCTAATAAATGGGAATGCTGATCCATATGCACTACTATTTTACAAGATCCTTCCTGGGAAGACCACGTAACAATAACATTGACAAGTTCATCTTCAGCAGATGAAACATTCTTGAAACACTTCAGAATACAAGTGATAAAACACTACTTAAAGATGTTGTAGTTTTTTTATGTCTGGGAAGCTAAGACCCTATCTAGTCTAAACTGTACCCCTGTTGGAAAAGCATGCAGCCACAAGCTGGTTCCTAGCTAACTTTAGTCCATAACCCCTCTCTCTTTTCCTTATGGTCTCTCTTCTGACAAGCCAGATAGATTTTATTTTGGAAAGCACAGTGGCCAAGAAAATGAGGGGAACTGATGGTAAATTGGTGTGATACATAAGCTGATTTTCTAATAACCTTTCTCAGAATAGTTTCTCACCATTTCTTTATGACTCGAGCTATCAGGAAAGCAGCTTTCGCTCTGCACAGAATAAAACATGCCTGGGAATGATGTAAGAGGAAAAAAATTGCTTCTTGGTATTCAGAGCTTTGTGTCACTTTGATTACTTGTAAAAATACTAATTTACACAAGGCCAGTATGCACGGAGCTGAAGATTAGAACACTGAACAAAGAAACAACTCTTCCCCCGTAGCCATGCAATCTGCAAACACAGCAGGTAACATGGAATAGGGAAACCAACCCCAAAACCCTGACAGAAGAAACACAAAATCTGCTGACCAACTTTTAACAGATGAGTGTTTGTAAGACTTAGGAAGCTTTCTGATGGAAAGGGTTTTTTGCATGAGCATCCCCTGAAATGATGATGTAACCACCTAACACCAAGTCCAGAACCATTGGAGGCAGCAAGGTCTGCTCTGGGCTCTCCATTAGAGCTCCATCCAACTCGTACATTGACTTTCTGACACGTTTGAGGCATATTGGAACTCAGAGAAGATTCTTCTAGTGAAGCTACAACTGATAATTCTTTTGGGTGTTTTGTTTAAAAAAAAAAAATAAAATTGTGCTTTTTTAAAGTGCATTCTCAGGAAAGAAAAAAAAAAAGAGAGTTTTGGAACAGAGTGAAATGTCAGGAAAAGCAAAGGTAAGTTCAGGATAGGGTCTGTTTGTTTTTCTTTTGGTTCTATCTTTTACTGCAGTTTCACTGTTTTCTCAACATAAAAAAGATACATCAATGCTTTTGAGGCAGATAAAATGAGAAAAGTAAACCAGTCATCTGTTAAACAGGAACAGCAGCATTTGTAACTGGAAAGGCTCATTTATACAGCTTCTGTAAGGAATTAGAAAAAGCAGGCCAGGACAAAACAAGCTTTCCTTTGGCTGGAAAAAAAACCAGTGAAATATGCTACTAGGCAGAAGAGCTCATGATTTTTGCATGCCACAAAGGATTTTCCTTGACATATAATGAATGTTATTGAGGTCAAATTTCAAGTTATCTAAATACTGGTTTACCTCCAGAGATAGAAGGCTTAGGAAATTATTTTGCAATAACTACGTATTTTTCCTTGGCTGCAGTTTGGGAAGCAGCTCCATATAGTCAAATACACTGCTTTCAAAAACTTGTTACAGTTCTGCCAAAAAAAAGCTGATAAAACTTTTGTCCCTTTCAAGGCTAAAAAGCTNCTTGTTCCCACTCTACTGCAGGCACATCTGAGTGTGAGAATGAATTCTAAAACCCATCTTCATCTAGGCTAAAGAGAGCAAGGCTGTCTTTACACTGCAAATACAATGTTCCCAATCTTTGAACTTCTCAGCTATAATTCATCATTAATAGGAACTCAGAGTTGGGAAAGCCACCACTTCACAGGCATTTAGGAGTGTTCAGCCTCTGGTTTGCAAGCTGTAGAGTGGGAACAAGGTACAAAAATCAGGAGGAAAAGCAATTGCTAATAAATGGGAATGCTGATCCATATGCACTACTATTTTACAAGATCCTTCCTGGGAAGACCACGTAACAATAACATTGACAAGTTCATCTTCAGCAGATGAAACATTCTTGAAACACTTCAGAATACAAGTGATAAAACACTACTTAAAGATGTTGTAGTTTTTTTATGTCTGGGAAGCTAAGACCCTATCTAGTCTAAACTGTACCCCTGTTGGAAAAGCATGCAGCCACAAGCTGGTTCCTAGCTAACTTTAGTCCATAACCCCTCTCTCTTTTCCTTATGGTCTCTCTTCTGACAAGCCAGATAGATTTTATTTTGGAAAGCACAGTGGCCAAGAAAATGAGGGGAACTGATGGTAAATTGGTGTGATACATAAGCTGATTTTCTAATAACCTTTCTCAGAATAGTTTCTCACCATTTCTTTATGACTCGAGCTATCAGGAAAGCAGCTTTCGCTCTGCACAGAATAAAACATGCCTGGGAATGATGTAAGAGGAAAAAAATTGCTTCTTGGTATTCAGAGCTTTGTGTCACTTTGATTACTTGTAAAAATACTAATTTACACAAGGCCAGTATGCACGGAGCTGAAGATTAGAACACTGAACAAAGAAACAACTCTTCCCCCGTAGCCATGCAATCTGCAAACACAGCAGGTAACATGGAATAGGGAAACCAACCCCAAAACCCTGACAGAAGAAACACAAAATCTGCTGACCAACTTTTAACAGATGAGTGTTTGTAAGACTTAGGAAGCTTTCTGATGGAAAGGGTTTTTTGCATGAGCATCCCCTGAAATGATGATGTAACCACCTAACACCAAGTCCAGAACCATTGGAGGCAGCAAGGTCTGCTCTGGGCTCTCCATTAGAGCTCCATCCAACTCGTACATTGACTTTCTGACACGTTTGAGGCATATTGGAACTCAGAGAAGATTCTTCTAGTGAAGCTACAACTGATAATTCTTTTGGGTGTTTTGTTTAAAAAAAAAAAATAAAATTGTGCTTTTTTAAAGTGCATTCTCAGGAAAGAAAAAAAAAAAGAGAGTTTTGGAACAGAGTGAAATGTCAGGAAAAGCAAAGGTAAGTTCAGGATAGGGTCTGTTTGTTTTTCTTTTGGTTCTATCTTTTACTGCAGTTTCACTGTTTTCTCAACATAAAAAAGATACATCAATGCTTTTGAGGCAGATAAAATGAGAAAAGTAAACCAGTCATCTGTTAAACAGGAACAGCAGCATTTGTAACTGGAAAGGCTCATTTATACAGCTTCTGTAAGGAATTAGAAAAAGCAGGCCAGGACAAAACAAGCTTTCCTTTGGCTGGAAAAAAAACCAGTGAAATATGCTACTAGGCAGAAGAGCTCATGATTTTTGCATGCCACAAAGGATTTTCCTTGACATATAATGAATGTTATTGAGGTCAAATTTCAAGTTATCTAAATACTGGTTTACCTCCAGAGATAGAAGGCTTAGGAAATTATTTTGCAATAACTACGTATTTTTCCTTGGCTGCAGTTTGGGAAGCAGCTCCATATAGTCAAATACACTGCTTTCAAAAACTTGTTACAGTTCTGCCAAAAAAAAGCTGATAAAACTTTTGTCCCTTTCAAGGCTAAAAAGCTCAGCTTTATAGAATCTTCCTTTCATTTCCACTGATATATAATTTCAGTAAAGCATTACCATGCTTCTCTGGCTACACCGTGACTCAGATACTGCAGTTTCCCCTCAGCAGGGTTCAGTACATTGCACTTGCCTGGAACTTCACGTCTGGAGTGGTCAGAGGATTTCCAACAGCAGCAGTGGTGGGCACTTCATTATTTTACAGGGTTTATGAAAACTTAATAGGCTTAGAAATTTAGAACTTCCTGGCAGCGAAAGAATTAGAGAAATAAAGAACTACAACAAATGGAGTTTTCTGGCTCTTGCAAAATTGTGTCATTAACCTTAGTAATGGCATGTTTTGATTGCAGTGTAAAATAGATGAAGTTTGAAGGCACATCCTTCCCTGCTCAGAGAGCTGTGAGCTCCTCTGTCATTCAGACAGCAACCTAATGCTCTGGCTGCACAACAGCAAGAGGGTTTTCAGGCTTATTAATCTAGGTCTGTGTGTGAGGACAGACATTTTTCCTCCTCTTTCTATTCACAGAAGTTAGTAAAAAAGAAGAATTCTTCTCCATATTGGATATGTATATATATAGCTATATATACATTTAGATATGCAGATATACATACTAAGATACAGAGCTGCAGGTAAATAATGAGACTATTAATAGTCTACACAACACTACAGTGTTATTTTACCACTTAGCTTGAAAGATACTTCCCAGATTTATCCCAGACTTTTTTGCTAATGCTACATACAAATAACTAATAGAAGATACACCAACAGTTAAAAAAAAATAAAATTAAAATCAATCAACTACCTATATCTTACCTGTTCAGATGGGACATTTAAAAGTTGTATATCTGCATATATCAATCAACTACCTATATCTTACCTGTTCAGATGGGACATTTAAAAGTTGTATTATGAATAAAAGTACTGAAGAAAATGTACAAGCAATTTAGAGGTATTAGAAAGTCTGAATATATTTATTAATGTGCAATTGATCAAATGAGATATTAAGCATATAATATCTAAATCTGTCTTCCTATATGGAAAAAATAAGTGAAACACTAATTTCAATATCCATCCTATACATTTCCATCTCATCTGGATTCCATTGGAAAACCTCTGTTATTTCAATCAGAGAGCTCTCTGAAGGAAGAGCACTGAAATCCAGGCAGTTACTGAAGATCAGCACTTCTCAGTAGCAGTCTCTAGAAAAGGGCTCAATTAGACCCTCATGATTTTAACATATTCAATTTTATATTTTAAACCCACATTAAAAAAAATGGAATGAGTAATTTTTCATTCATCTGCATGTCTCACAAGTCTGTGGGCTTCTGTACCATTGACAACCTTTCAAAAATTTATGTAAGTCTTCAGATTGGCACAAGGCAGCTCTTCCAACTCCCTTTATCACAGGCAAAAATTATCCTTAACACAGTTTTTAATGCAGATCCTTCAAACTAAAATCTCATTACAGATTGCTAGACTAAATTAAGGTAATGAGCTCTCCAAGCCCCCTTTATTCTCTTAATTACTTATTGACTTAACCTAATTCTAAACTAAGGTTAATGAACTAAAAGGAGCACGCAAATGTAATTTTTCCTTCTTTCATATAATGCTTGTAACTGTGTCACCAGACAGGATGAGACTTGTCATCAGTGGTACAAAGGTGGCTGTTGACACAGAACTGTGAATTGCTGAGTCTGGTTCTGCAATCCTACAGTGTAAATAGCTTTGAAGACCCTGAAACATCCTTTGTAAACCCGTAACATAGGCCCGCAACACTTCACAACAAACTTGAATTCTTGGCTAAATAAACCTAAGTCAGCATGGAGTCTGTGCCCCATTCTACACATGGTCCCAAAGAAGTTGACATAATCCCTTCATCATTTCACCTGTCTGAAGATCCCTGTGGTTATTGTTGCCTTCACCAGGTAACTGCAGGCTGCACAGTTCTTCTCTATCTAAAGTCTCTTAAGGTCACACTGCAGCACAACTTTATTTTTACACATTCCTTTTCCATACATCAGTTGACCTGCAAATATTCAGGCCATAGGTTTCAAGACATTACACAGGAGATGGTAAACATTGAGATACTGTGTGCCTTCCTGCACTAAAATATACCTCATTATTTCTTTTTTTTTTCTTTACCTGCAACTGCAGGTAATGAACCCTCCATGCAGGAAGCTCTCAGCACCAAGATACAACCCCCACTTGAAATCTCTACTGGTCCCAATTCTGCCAGCACTAGTGGAAGCAGATGCTTTGGCTTCTATGAGTGGACAGTTTTTTTCAATTTAAAAAAAATCTAATGAAAGCTCTGGGATGAAATTCCCCTACTGTATATGATTTCAATGTAGGTGGAATATTTTAGGTTGGGGAGAGCATGATTTCACTGTAAAGCTAACAGCAACATGCACAGCAATTGTTCATGCTAGACACCATAGATTCAGCTGCATCTGCTTTAGGCTTCGTAGTTACTAACAAGCAAAAATCATTGCATTAATGGAGTAGTGGAAATACAATAAAGCACTTTATTATCCCTAAAAGGCAGCGTGTGGCATATAGACTCTGTGGGGTATTACCAGTGTCCTAAGAGCAGTTTAATTCGTTCACATCCTGTGGCATATAATTATCTCACACTAACCACGACCCTGCGGGTCCTCTATTAAAATTATATTTTTCTTACAGAATGGTATATACATTATTGAAGCACATTATTTTGATCACTGAAAACTGACATATTGTGCTCATTAGCCAGTAAGCCTGAATATTTAATTTGTGAGGTTTGCTCCAAATTTTACAGATCAGGCACTTAAGGGAAGTAAACAGGCAAACTGCAGAGTAGTGACTGGAAGGATTCTTACTGAAAATGGTGCTTTAAAAAGAATTAAATAAAAAAAAAGTGTGTCATGCCATATGCTGATACCTGACACTTTACATTAGGCAGGTAAATGGGTTAATTGGACTCATTAACATCATTTCCTTTGTAAAACTTTTCAACTAAGTAGATGAAAAGAGTATTTTAGTCTTTAAACTTCTCTCATACATTTTACATTTTTCACACAGGCCTTTTGTAATCAAATATTGATGATGATGCCTGTTGTTCTTCAAAGCTCAGCAATTATATTGCAGCTCCCTTGCTGTAAGAACTATATCAAAACTGGTATTTCCTTATCTTTCCCTCCCCTCCTTTTTTTTTTTTTTTTATAACCATATCACAAGATCTATTGGATTCTTGCTGGAAAAGGCACTTTGGATATTTTGCTTATCTGATGGCCTTCAAGGAACCTGCTGAGCCTACATCCCCCAAACACTCAGTTGTAGACTAGAAACCTTCTTGACTGATGTAACAGATCCCACAGCTCTGTCCCGCATCTGAAACCACCACATATGAAACTAAAGCCACGGATTAGAGTCGTGTCACACAAGAGAGATTAGTTTGAATTTTCTTTGGCTGTGGAGATCCCGGTGGTGTGGGGGTGCCAGCTTTATGGAATGGGTCAACAGTGCTCTCTGCTGGCAGCCGGGAAAGCTTGCAGGACACAGCTGGAATTTGCCTTAAACTTACCCTCAAAAATAAAGCATTAACTACTTTGAATGTGTATCTGTGTGTAAGGCCCGAGAGGTTTCTAGATAAATCTCTAGCAGGTGATGCTTTAGGAGGTCAGGACGCAGGCTGCTTACTGCAAACGGGACTTGGAAATGAGGTACTGGCAGAGTTTCCACAGTTTCCTTTTGTGCTGTTGCATACAATGAATGATTAAGTGTAAAGATGAAGGCGGGGGAAAAGGATTATGAAAAATAACTATTCAGGTGTACAAATATTCATCAAAAGCATTTCAACAGAACTCAATACTCTGCAGAAAACAATTGCTTAAAAACAAAAATTCTTATGTGTGTGTATATGTCTACATATATAAACAGAAGAGAATACTGCAGGACAGGGACAGAGCTCTCAGATGTTTGGAAAATCAATAGAACAATTGTTTCCTATTTGTTTATAACAATATCCTCAAGAGAAGCCTTTAAAAACCAAGAACACCTTTTTTAAACAACTGTTAAATACTTTAGAATAATAATTCCATAAAATCCTTTCTTTTACAGTTTGGGTTCCCTCTATCAGCTAGAAAATCAAGACAGCAGCATAAAACTATGTCTAAAACTAACTGAGTGGCATCAGCACAATATTAAGAAAACAGATGTTCCTGTGTAGCCACTGCTTTGAGATGAAGGATGTAGTTGTGCTGCAGAAAGCAAAGCAGAGAGCCTTAGCTCACATCTGAAACCCAGGTTTGGCGAGATGCTTCGTCGCTGTCTCTAAAGTCAGACTTCAAATCACAGACTTGCCCTGACCAGACCTTACCTGTGTAAACTGTGCTTTCAAACCCTGAAGCAGTACCTGCTTTGCACAAGACTGACATAAGGTGCCTACTACAGCACAATCAGTTTTAATCAGTGAGGACAGTAGTTTATATCACAGAATACAGTCTGCTCGAGATACTATGAACAACTGAAAAAACCATTAAATGAAGTTGCTCGAGGGACTCAGAAAAACATGATTCAGNCTGCTGAGCCTACATCCCCCAAACACTCAGTTGTAGACTAGAAACCTTCTTGACTGATGTAACAGATCCCACAGCTCTGTCCCGCATCTGAAACCACCACATATGAAACTAAAGCCACGGATTAGAGTCGTGTCACACAAGAGAGATTAGTTTGAATTTTCTTTGGCTGTGGAGATCCCGGTGGTGTGGGGGTGCCAGCTTTATGGAATGGGTCAACAGTGCTCTCTGCTGGCAGCCGGGAAAGCTTGCAGGACACAGCTGGAATTTGCCTTAAACTTACCCTCAAAAATAAAGCATTAACTACTTTGAATGTGTATCTGTGTGTAAGGCCCGAGAGGTTTCTAGATAAATCTCTAGCAGGTGATGCTTTAGGAGGTCAGGACGCAGGCTGCTTACTGCAAACGGGACTTGGAAATGAGGTACTGGCAGAGTTTCCACAGTTTCCTTTTGTGCTGTTGCATACAATGAATGATTAAGTGTAANATTTTCCTGCTTCCTTACATTCAGGGCTGTTCCACTGGCAGGTACTGATACAAGCTTAAAAATGTTCTTGCAAGTAATCTTCAGACCACTCTTAGCTGAATAAAGCCCAGATGCACTATTTCCCTGCTTTGTAAAGGCCCCTCAGAAGCAGAAAGCCTGTGCTACCCCTTGGAGAAAGGTGACAGTGAACTGCTATTGTGGCATGGGATTGAAAGGCAAAGAAACATCTCAGCCTCTTCTCCTTTCCTCCTGCATTCCCTGCTCACATTTCCAGCATGGCTTCTCCCTTTAACAGGTTTCTTTTGCTGTCACTTCTCCCGCTCAGGGTTTTGAAGGCTATTTTAACACACTGTAATGTAGGCCACAAAAGAAGCTCTGAAAAATACTTAGTGCAGGACTAGCTGTGGAAGAAAAGATGAAGGGAACAAAATATAAAGTTAACTAGGACACAACAAAAATCCTTCCATAAACTGAGGGTTAAGGGAACATCACTAGAAAAAAAATACTTCAGGATTTATTTTTTTTTCCTAATTGTCATAAAAGTCAGTAGAATTTTAAGACAAACGTGCATCAAATAGTTTGTTCTTATTAGGTATATGTTGTTATTGACTTTGCTTGTGTTCCATCTTTCATAGAGCAAGATTGGGACTTTTTGTGATCACAGGACTGGCAAATTGCACACAGATACCACATGAGTATTCAGATCTTACTTAGAAACATCGTATAGAATATATTAGCAGCATGTGCCTGTGTGGCTGTCATGCATCAAGATAAAGAGAGAGAATAATGCTGCTGGGGAATTATGTGCATAAAGCTCTGTGAAGCAAGAATTAAAAGTAATGAGATTAAATGGAAAATAACTACATCAGGAATATGTTAATAATTTAATTAAAGTCTACCAAAGTTGAACTATTCCACAATTAAGGTTGAAGCCCATCAACATGCTCTGTTCTACTGGGGGATTTTGCCACAGGTACAATTACCTTTTGGAAATGTTTCTTAATGTAGAAGGAAAATGGGATCGACTGACAATGTGTTATGATCATTAACTTTGACAATGCTGGAGTTCCCTTTTTTTTCTTAAACCAGCTTTTACTACCTTTTTAATACACGGGGGTTTTTTATTGCAGTCTCATTTCTAACACATAAGATAAATGTGAATATTGATCCTTTTGAAAAACATGAGGACAAGATATAGTGCTTTTTTCTTTTTCCCCTCCCTCCACGTTTGTTTGCTGTGTTTTCATCTTTATATAACTTTCAAGTCAAACACAGTCAGAAAAAAAGGGGCTACTTAATAGCAGAGCAAGAAGCTGCACAAAGGCCATCACTGTGAAGGACTTGGCACCAAAGATCAGTGTGACACATTAAAGGGAATGGTTATATAGATCTTNGTGCCTACTACAGCACAATCAGTTTTAATCAGTGAGGACAGTAGTTTATATCACAGAATACAGTCTGCTCGAGATACTATGAACAACTGAAAAAACCATTAAATGAAGTTGCTCGAGGGACTCAGAAAAACATGATTCAGTTTATCACTGCACTTAGAAACTCCAGTTCAGACAACCAGAGCTACAGAGAGAGATTTCACATGGACAATCCTGTCTAAGAGTCAGGAAGAAAGAAAAAATCCAAACCTGGCATTTAAGTTGACTTATCCCAGTAAGAAAAAAAAATCAATAATTTTAAGTTTTTCATAACTTTGAGACCCACAGATGGTGGACAATAGGAATAATTTAATATTAGTGTTAACCTTTAAATGCTCCCATGAAGCTGCTATGGAGAGAAGTTGAGCAGAAGCCCAGTGACCCATTCCAGGTTCCTTCAGATCTCTGCTGCATTCTCTAGGCCAGCACTGCTGTTGCTGCATTGGTACTGAATGGCAGAAACCAAAGGTGATGACAAAATGCATGACATTAGGAGCTGAGGGGCTAACAGGGCAGGGAAGCCCACTGCTCCCTCAGCCTGCAGACCTGCTTTCTGTTCTGCTGGAGTATTGCACTCAGGAGGAAAATATGGAAGTCAGGTGGCAAATGATGGAAACTTGGTTATTGTAGGACATAAACTGGGGCACTACAACACCTTCAAAACACTCCTCAATCCCTGGTGATTTGCTTCCCCACACAGCACTAGGCCTTCTTTGCACCATATCTGTCTTCATCCCAAAGAAAGGAACATCTAATATTGCAGATAAGATCCAAGGACACCACAGCAGGCAGCCACACACAATTGATTTTCCTGCTTCCTTACATTCAGGGCTGTTCCACTGGCAGGTACTGATACAAGCTTAAAAATGTTCTTGCAAGTAATCTTCAGACCACTCTTAGCTGAATAAAGCCCAGATGCACTATTTCCCTGCTTTGTAAAGGCCCCTCAGAAGCAGAAAGCCTGTGCTACCCCTTGGAGAAAGGTGACAGTGAACTGCTATCGTGGCATGGGATTGAAAGGCAAAGAAACATCTCAGCCTCTTCTCCTTTCCTCCTGCATTCCCTGCTCACATTTCCAGCATGGCTTCTCCCTTTAACAGGTTTCTTTTGCTGTCACTTCTCCCGCTCAGGGTTTTGAAGGCTATTTTAACACACTGTAATGTAGGCCACAAAAGAAGCTCTGAAAAATACTTAGTGCAGGACTAGCTGTGGAAGAAAAGATGAAGGGAAGAAACAGCAAAGCTCCTGGAGAACTGCAGGTATCAACGTGGAGTTGGAAGGAGGGGGAAAAAAATGAGGCCAGACAGAAAGTAAATGACTGGGCCAGTGAATCTGTGATGATATTTGCTCTGGTGATAAGGAGACCTGTTAGGCTCTTGAGAAGAGTGTTTGAGGGGTCTGGGCAACTGAAAGGGAAAAGCAGTTTGCAGAATTGTAGAGAAAAAAAAGGATTTAGAAAGGAGAACTGCAAAAATAATCAAATTAAAGGCACTGAACTGTTAAGAGGATAGTTGGGCAAAGCAGAGGAGAGGAAGGATTTGGTGTTGGTAGCAATCAGAAGGACCTTTTCAAAAGCAATATTGCACATGGTTAGCGTGTGTAGCCAGTCACAACTAGATAAACACTTGATACCAAGCTGCCAAATGCTTTAAAAACTCTTTTTCTCCCCTTTCTTTTTAAGGTTTCACGGGTGTTTCCTCAACAACAGGATGAAGGGAGAATTTCTTATGATTAGTATGGATTGATAAATTGAAATGACTTTGTTTCTTGTACAATAAGCTCATTTTTAACATAAAGGCACTGAAAAATTTAAGTTTTCTGGGCTGAATTAAGCTGCTCAGCTCAGGCTCTTGAGGTGATCAAGTCAGAGATAATTACAATGGCACAGCCTTTGGGTTGCAAGCAGTTAACCTGCCTGTGTGTCCTGGAAGGTTGTGGGGGAGCAGGAGTCCCAAAGACCTGAAGTGTAAGTCATTGGATCCCTGCTAAAGGTAATTCCTGCTGCCATGGCATAAAATTCCAACCTAGAAAGTGAGGTGGGAGCTGAATGCTTGTCCTGACAGTGTCTTCTGCAGGAAAACACCTTGAACTCTGGTGCTTTGAGCCTCTCTTTTTTACTTGTTGCCACCTGTATTTTTTCCCCAGAAATCTTAAATTTAATGCCTAACAAAACATTAATTCCTTGAGCAATGTTATGCTTTAATTCTACTTATCTCATGCTTGTGTTTGATACCTCTGAAGGTTGCAGGACCAATGCTGAGTGTGAATCCATCACCTGTGCCTGGCTTTGGTTGGCTGCAGTCACAGGCTCACTCCACGAGCTAGGGAGCAGGATTCCATGGAGGACTTGGCATTGATCAGGGAGCAGGGTGGCAGTCCAGGTGTGTTAGGTAGGAAAAGACCTTGGAGATCCTCAGTCCAACCAAGTCAGCAGCCAAGACCTGCCTGTTAGGAAACACTTGGCACGTTTATCTCATTGCAAAGGTGCCAAAGTGCCATTTGACCCAGTACCTGCCAAGCCAAATGCCTTCTTCAAGGACCTCAACATCCCTGTGTGCCCATTCTTAGGGTGGTTGATATTTGCTCACACGGTTTGCACTGTGCTGCCAACTCCAGCACTTTCCTTCCCATCTTTCTCTGGAAGCTGGCACATTTTCCCAGCTCCTCTGTGCTGTCAGAGCACCNCTTGGTTATCGTAGGACATAAACTGGGGCACTACAACACCTTCAAAACACTCCTCAATCCCTGGTGATTTGCTTCCCCACACAGCACTAGGCCTTCTTTGCACCATATCTGTCTTCATCCCAAAGAAAGGAACATCTAATATTGCAGATAAGATCCAAGGACACCACAGCAGGCAGCCACACACAATTGATTTTCCTGCTTCCTTACATTCAGGGCTGTTCCACTGGCAGGTACTGATACAAGCTTAAAAATGTTCTTGCAAGTAATCTTCAGACCACTCTTAGCTGAATAAAGCCCAGATGCACTATTTCCCTGCTTTGTAAAGGCCCCTCAGAAGCAGAAAGCCTGTGCTACCCCTTGGAGAAAGGTGACAGTGAACTGCTATTGTGGCATGGGATTGAAAGGCAAAGAAACATCTCAGCCTCTTCTCCTTTCCTCCTGCATTCCCTGCTCACATTTCCAGCATGGCTTCTCCCTTTAACAGGTTTCTTTTGCTGTCACTTCTCCCGCTCAGGGTTTTGAAGGCTATTTTAACACACTGTAATGTAGGCCACAAAAGAAGCTCTGAAAAATACTTAGTGCAGGACTAGCTGTGGAAGAAAAGATGAAGGGAACAAAATATAAAGTTAACTAGGACACAACAAAAATCCTTCCATAAACTGAGGGTTAAGGGAACATCACTAGAAAAAAAATACTTCAGGATTTATTTTTTTTTCCTAATTGTCATAAAAGTCAGTAGAATTTTAAGACAAACGTGCATCAAATAGTTTGTTCTTATTAGGTATATGTTGTTATTGACTTTGCTTGTGTTCCATCTTTCATAGAGCAAGATTGGGACTTTTTGTGATCACAGGACTGGCAAATTGCACACAGATACCACATGAGTATTCAGATCTTACTTAGAAACATCGTATAGAATATATTAGCAGCATGTGCCTGTGTGGCTGTCATGCATCAAGATAAAGAGAGAGAATAATGCTGCTGGGGAATTATGTGCATAAAGCTCTGTGAAGCAAAAATTAAAAGTAATGAGATTAAATGGAAAATAACTACATCAGGAATATGTTAATAATTTAATTAAAGTCTACCAAAGTTGAACTATTCCACAATTAAGGTTGAAGCCCATCAACATGCTCTGTTCTACTGGGGGATTTTGCCACAGGTACAATTACCTTTTGGAAATGTTTCTTAATGTAGAAGGAAAATGGGATCGACTGACAATGTGTTATGATCATTAACTTTGACAATGCTGGAGTTCCCTTTTTTTTCTTAAACCAGCTTTTACTACCTTTTTAATACACGGGGGTTTTTTATTGCAGTCTCATTTCTAACACATAAGATAAATGTGAATATTGATCCTTTTGAAAAACATGAGGACAAGATATAGTGCTTTTTTCTTTTTCCCCTCCCTCCACGTTTGTTTGCTGTGTTTTCATCTTTATATAACTTTCAAGTCAAACACAGTCAGAAAAAAAGGGGCTACTTAATAGCAGAGCAAGAAGCTGCACAAAGGCCATCACTGTGAAGGACTTGGCACCAAAGATCAGTGTGACACATTAAAGGGAATGGTTATATAGATCTTAACAGATCTTTTATACCTACACCATAACATTTTATCCAAACCACAGAATGGTATAAAAAGTAAATATTTTCTGGAGTAGCAGATACTGTTGCCTACACCAGGGAGAGTCAACATCTTTCCCATAAGGTGCCCCTGTCTTCACACTGTTTGTCCTGCAGGAGAATGTACAAAATTCAGGAACTATCTCCTAGTTAACTTCTGTGCCCACAACCTTTTACAAAACCACATGCAACTCTGCTTTCTGCAAAATCAGCCCAGTTTGATGTCCTGAAATGAGAGTGCACACTCACTTTAAAGGCTTGGTACCATATTTTGTCTTAAGGTTCACATAGTAAATTAGATCAGAATTGGTTTTTTCTCCAGTATCAGTTAAAACTGAGCATAGTGAAAAGACAATGTGTTGGGGTTTGTTTTTTTTCCAAAAACCATGGAAGACAAACTCTCTCATTGTGTTTTGCATGACACTTTCCTACTGCTGATAATGTATTTGTGGACTTTGAGCTTTCAAACAAGGTGATTACACTTAAGTGATACTACATCCTAACAACTCTAAGTGGTTATACTTGAAATGTACATTTTTAAAGGTGCTGTGTAGTTGGCATATAAAACTTGTCTTGAACAGCAATAAAGAATTTCACATAGCATGTGCTATGTGATTTTTGAGCCTACTCTACAATCTTGGCAAGTCTCTAGAAATAAAATAAAATTTAAAAAACATTTCCTAAATATTGGAATCTTTCATTGGTATACAACCTGAGTAGATGTCACATAAAGGGCACATTTCCTCTTCTTGTAGTAAGCAAATGCCCATTGAAAGTTGCTAGTACTGGTGGTATTTGGTGACACTCAAGAAGAGGAACAGGCATGTCCCAAAGGTGCAGCTTTGTCCTAGATCTACACTTGTATAGGTGGCTACTCTTTCCTCACAACAAGAAAACTAGTGTTTCACTTAAAGCTAAGGCAGACCCAGCATCTCTTGTATTGAAGTTTGTGGATTTTGACCTTCCTAACAACACGTCTGTGTGTCCATGCAAGAGATTTTTACAGTCCTGCTTCAAGTGCTCATCCCTCCCTGAAGGTTCAGAAATGAGGCCTGTCAGATACCTCAGTGCATTGCTGGTATTCTTCTGCAGGTACAGAGGGAAATTCTGTGTTCAAACAGTCAACACAATCTCATTACAAACGCTGCATTTTTATGAGGAGGAAATGAGAAAGATAAATATTACTCCTGGTCATGAATTTGCCTCTTATCATTTCCCCTCTCTGCTCTACAGAGAGTTATTTGATTCATATTAGGGGTTATTTGGGTCACTTTTGCCTTGAAAGAGGAAATAATGGTAACCTAATTTGAGATTTGTACCAATTTAAGTAAGAAAATGGATTCTGAATATTTTCTACAGTTGCTACATTTAACTGAGTGTTCAGTGAAGCAAGTTTCCAAATGTAAGAGGCTTAAAACCATTTCACCCTATTTGTTTTTAAACTGCACTTGTTACTTATGAATTGTGATGTTATGTCATTCATACCCAGTGTACTGAAACTGAGTTCAGTAACCTGACCTTCTTCCACCTATTAAACTAAACTTGGGATTTAATTATTACCTATGCAGAGTCGAGCAGACACCAGGAGCATTTATAA
Source organism: Ceyx cyanopectus (assembly GCA_013401355.1). Classification (NCBI taxonomy): domain Eukaryota; kingdom Metazoa; phylum Chordata; class Aves; order Coraciiformes; family Alcedinidae; genus Ceyx; species Ceyx cyanopectus. The sequence goes on from VYZU01010894.1 coordinate 40,261, forward strand.
ATAGGATCATTGTGTTTTATTTGCAGTAAACAGGAATGTTTGTGTTCATTACTTATCACAAGAAATTTATTACTGCTTATTTTGAAATTGAATAAACAGGAAAAATAGAATGTCTGTATCAAAGTTTGAAAAACCACAGCAATCAAAAGCTGTTATATCTCAGCCATTTAGTTCTACTGCACAGTCTGTTCAGTGTAACTTTTTATAACACACTGTGCAAGAAAACAGGTCATTTAAACTCAGTAATTAGTATTATATATAAAATGACACTGCAGCAATGTTAATTACTACAGTACTGATGTAGCATAGGATATAATACATAATAGTCATGTCTTTAATTTTAAATTGAAGTGCAACAAAGCATATTATTGCTACACTTCCTCTTCTTAAAGTAAATTAATGTTTTTCAAGTGTACCATTTGTATCCATGCAGAATGTTTTTAAATAAATCACAATTCTGCTTTAACTCAATCTGTCATATTTCACTTTCTAATGTCATAAATTAAGCAATCTCTTCCTATAGGAACTTTTCCTATGACAGTGGAAGTTATAACAGAATTATATTCCATATAAAAAATTTCTGCAATCTTTNCATTTTATCCAAACCACAGAATGGTATAAAAAGTAAATATTTTCTGGAGTAGCAGATACTGTTGCCTACACCAGGGAGAGTCAACATCTTTCCCATAAGGTGCCCCTGTCTTCACACTGTTTGTCCTGCAGGAGAATGTACAAAATTCAGGAACTATCTCCTAGTTAACTTCTGTGCCCACAACCTTTTACAAAACCACATGCAACTCTGCTTTCTGCAAAATCAGCCCAGTTTGATGTCCTGAAATGAGAGTGCACACTCACTTTAAAGGCTTGGTACCATATTTTGTCTTAAGGTTCACATAGTAAATTAGATCAGAATTGGTTTTTTCTCCAGTATCAGTTAAAACTGAGCATAGTGAAAAGACAATGTGTTGGGGTTTGTTTTTTTTCCAAAAACCATGGAAGACAAACTCTCTCATTGTGTTTTGCATGACACTTTCCTACTGCTGATAATGTATTTGTGGACTTTGAGCTTTCAAACAAGGTGATTACACTTAAGTGATACTACATCCTAACAACTCTAAGTGGTTATACTTGAAATGTACATTTTTAAAGGTGCTGTGTAGTTGGCATATAAAACTTGTCTTGAACAGCAATAAAGAATTTCACATAGCATGTGCTATGTGATTTTTGAGCCTACTCTACAATCTTGGCAAGTCTCTAGAAATAAAATAAAATTTAAAAAACATTTCCTAAATATTGGAATCTTTCATTGGTATACAACCTGAGTAGATGTCACATAAAGGGCACATTTCCTCTTCTTGTAGTAAGCAAATGCCCATTGAAAGTTGCTAGTACTGGTGGTATTTGGTGACACTCAAGAAGAGGAACAGGCATGTCCCAAAGGTGCAGCTTTGTCCTAGATCTACACTTGTATAGGTGGCTNCTAAATATTGGAATCTTTCATTGGTATACAACCTGAGTAGATGTCACATAAAGGGCACATTTCCTCTTCTTGTAGTAAGCAAATGCCCATTGAAAGTTGCTAGTACTGGTGGTATTTGGTGACACTCAAGAAGAGGAACAGGCATGTCCCAAAGGTGCAGCTTTGTCCTAGATCTACACTTGTATAGGTGGCTACTCTTTCCTCACAACAAGAAAACTAGTGTTTCACTTAAAGCTAAGGCAGACCCAGCATCTCTTGTATTGAAGTTTGTGGATTTTGACCTTCCTAACAACACGTCTGTGTGTCCATGCAAGAGATTTTTACAGTCCTGCTTCAAGTGCTCATCCCTCCCTGAAGGTTCAGAAATGAGGCCTGTCAGATACCTCAGTGCATTGCTGGTATTCTTCTGCAGGTACAGAGGGAAATTCTGTGTTCAAACAGTCAACACAATCTCATTACAAACGCTGCATTTTTATGAGGAGGAAATGAGAAAGATAAATATTACTCCTGGTCATGAATTTGCCTCTTATCATTTCCCCTCTCTGCTCTACAGAGAGTTATTTGATTCATATTAGGGGTTATTTGGGTCACTTTTGCCTTGAAAGAGGAAATAATGGTAACCTAATTTGAGATTTGTACCAATTTAAGTAAGAAAATGGATTCTGAATATTTTCTACAGTTGCTACATTTAACTGAGTGTTCAGTGAAGCAAGTTTCCAAATGTAAGAGGCTTAAAACCATTTCACCCTATTTGTTTTTAAACTGCACTTGTTACTTATGAATTGTGATGTTATGTCATTCATACCCAGTGTACTGAAACTGAGTTCAGTAACCTGACCTTCTTCCACCTATTAAACTAAACTTGGGATTTAATTATTACCTATGCAGAGTCGAGCAGACACCAGGAGCATTTATAAATAGGATCATTGTGTTTTATTTGCAGTAAACAGGAATGTTTGTGTTCATTACTTATCACAAGAAATTTATTACTGCTTATTTTGAAATTGAATAAACAGGAAAAATAGAATGTCTGTATCAAAGTTTGAAAAACCACAGCAATCAAAAGCTGTTATATCTCAGCCATTTAGTTCTACTGCACAGTCTGTTCAGTGTAACTTTTTATAACACACTGTGCAAGAAAACAGGTCATTTAAACTCAGTAATTAGTATTATATATAAAATGACACTGCAGCAATGTTAATTACTACAGTACTGATGTAGCATAGGATATAATACATAATAGTCATGTCTTTAATTTTAAATTGAAGTGCAACAAAGCATATTATTGCTACACTTCCTCTTCTTAAAGTAAATTAATGTTTTTCAAGTGTACCATTTGTATCCATGCAGAATGTTTTTAAATAAATCACAATTCTGCTTTAACTCAATCTGTCATATTTCACTTTCTAATGTCATAAATTAAGCAATCTCTTCCTATAGGAACTTTTCCTATGACAGTGGAAATTATAACAGAATTATATTCCATATAAAAAATTTCTGCAATCTTTTTCTTTTGTCATTACAGCAGCTGTAAATCAGTTTGCAAATGAAGCACAACATTCAGGCTTTTTAAAAATAAAGATTAATCTTGAAAAGCATTACAGCTATGTGAGGTGCAGTAGGAACCAGAGATATAAGATCAAATCGTAATTAAGTCTGCACTGCTACGGCTAAAATATCTGGCAATTCTAAACATAAAATATTCATAACAAAACAAAGAGACTTGCAGAGGAGGACAATGATAGTTTTTACCTGCAGCTCCAGTAGGAGTAGAGCTCTCTATGAATAATTACACCTCTGCTTTTTGCAGCACCTTTACTTCTGGATAACTTTGTTATAAATATTAAAAGAGGGGAAAAATGAGCTAAATTTCAGATTTGTTTAAGTGTACTTAAATAATTTATGTCAGCTGAAATGTTCCCATTTTCAGTGGAGAAATTTTGTAATGAAGTAATTATTCAGACCTTGCATAAAAAATACTCTAAAAGCCTACTTATTTAGAAGTGTGATAATCCTATTCACTGTGTTAACATGTGCCCCCAGCTAAAATATGTACAAATGGATCTAGCAAAATATTTGAACATATAGTATAAGATACAAATCAGAAGCTGAAGTGTAACCTCAGGTGAGAGGTATTTCATCTCACCACAATAAGATGTATCATTACATATAAATGAAGGTGTTAAAGAGCAAAATCCAAAGCACATAGAACTGGTTTCCAGGATTTACAAACTATTTTGAAATAATAAAAAATGTGCTTTTTTTTCCTCCCTATTTTGTTTAGGTCAGTGGGACGATGTATAACACAGGGAGACACGTGTCTCTACGATTAGACAAAGAGCATCTGGTCAACATCTCTGGAGGCCCGATGACCTACAGCCACCGCCTGGAGGAAATCCGGCTCCACTTTGGGAGCGAGGACAGCCAGGGCTCGGAGCACCTGCTCAACGGCCAGGCTTTCTCTGGGGAGGTATGTCAAGGTATTTGGAGTCACAAGTGAACCATTAGGAATTACTCACTTTCTGCTTGAAGGTATTTGCAAACTAATTTGTGCTCATAAATAATTGTTTCCCTTTATCCCTTCTGAAAATCAGGGAATTGCCTTTTTTTTTTTAGCCATGCACTGGAAATAGTGTGACTCATGTCTAAAAATGGAACTGTTGTGCCCAAACACCCTATATTCTCATAGATGCTAATTACAAAGTAATCGAGCATCTTTGATGAGTCCTTTACATCCCTAGTAAATGAAAATACAAAATTAACCACAAAGCAACATTGAAAGTGCTGCAAGTTCTTACCAAAGTGCTACTTTTACTACTCATGTGTGTAACACTCCACATTATCATTCTACCTTTGATTCATATTATAATAGAGGTGGTTCTACAGAAGTCTGTTGGTCTGATCAAGAAAAAATAGTTAAGTCCATAAGTAAAACCTGTCAGAATTGGTACTTGGCTTTGTATTTTAAACATGTCTGTAACTGCAAGACCATAGTTTAATGGTCCTGATACCTGTTGCAGGATGGCCCGTTTACTCTTGCTGGGTTAATATAAAGTTTTTCCTGCCAGAAAGTCTGAAAGGATAATTTTTCCATTGTTCTTGGGTAGGAGCATTTTTACATAGAAGAGATAAATGAGGTTTGTAGGCCCTTGTCTTTCTTCAGTGGTGAACTACCCAGCATGCAACTCTATTCCACAGATCTTCAAAATTAAAATAATGCTTCAGAATAACTATTGATTACTCTAGGCATTATTTTTAAAGACACTGTAGGTATCCCTGTTACCAATCTTTCAGAAGAACAAAACGAATATTTTTTTTCATAATAAAGCACTTTCTTGGAGATGAATAATCAAATTACCATCTGTGCCATCCATCACAGACTGTGTGGTGAGTCCGTTAATACATGGCATTTTCTTTGGCACTGTGCAACAGCAGTTATTTAAGAGTAGGAAATTAATTGCAGAGTTGTCAAATGATGGTATTATAATTGATGATAATCATTTGCTTTGTTTTATAAGCTACATAGATGTATAATATAGCCAGTGGCAGCTTTTTCTTGAAATTATTCACATCCTACACAACTGACTTCTGGCTACCTCCTTTAAATGCTATGATAAGTGAAGATATAATGTATTACTCCTTTCATAGCAGAAAGTTAAGAATGCTGTAGCAAATGAGAGCTTTGCTGTTCAGATTTACAGAAGAGAAATACTCTATCAAAAACAAGATGACTGATTAGAAAGCAAAAATCTGGTTGAAGCATACCACTGCACTTGATATCATCCATCAGTATCATATCATTTCTGAGTTTTCAAGCTATAAATTAATCACTTAGACTATAACAAAAGGTGAAAATATAGAACATTGCTTTGCAATAGTTAATGTTACTACTTAAGTAGCTTCTTCTAGTTTTGAAAGTCGGAGTTTTAAGTAATATTACTATTTGGTATTTGGTAACAGAGACCATGATTTTCTTATTCAAAGCAGAAAACCTTGCTAACTGGAAAGCACTGTCAGTCATGCACAGCTGGATCCACAGTATATGCAGGATTCATCAGGTTATCTGAATAGAAAGTGGTTAGAATCTTCAGAGGATGATCATTCCTGATACCCAGAGACTCACCCTGTAGAGATGTGTCTCCCTTGACAACAGAGCAGAGACAAACAGGCCAAGTAGCTTAGACTAGATGTCTCCTTTCCAGACAATGAGATTAATTCTGCCCTTTGAGGATGTGTTTTTCAAAGTTTCCAGTAGCTGTTTTGGGCAGCTGAACAGGTACATTTCAATAAGGTCAGGTATTAATTGCTAATTTGAGCCGGCATCTGCACTGTTAACTCTTATTTATAGAGCAAGCACTGTTTCCAAAATACAAGCACAGATTCAAATCCATCACGCTCAATAGCAGAGCTGCAAATGTTCACTGAAGGACAGCAGCTGACAGTGTTCTACAAATGTACATCCACCCATCCAAGCCCTGTCTGGATAAAGAAGTGATTTTCGATAAGCTCTCAGCACTGCAAGCCGTAACATCTCCAGCAACCAGCAACAGCAGCGAGGGGAGTGCGAACGAGCCAGCTGACTGGTGACAGAGTACCTGACTAACACGTAATGTGTGCTCCTCAGCCTGCTGCTGCTAATTACTATTCCCTTCTGCATTGGATAACGCTGTCAGAGGAGATGGGATAAAGAAAAATCACTGCTTAAGTGTATTAATTTAGTTAGTGCAGGTAAGAATTGCAATGGGTGCTTGCTGGCTTAGGCTTTAGCAGGTGGAGGCCACCAGAGAGCAATCACTGCAGGATGACAGGGTTTGGCTGCTGGTTTCATGCTCACCCTGCCTTTTACTGCTGGTGTTTGAGAGGGAACAACCCACCGTGGGTTTTACTGAACCCTCTGTTTTGCTGTGGAAACAATTCTCAAGGATTAAGTTACCCAAGCAGCATGATCCATTCCACTAGATCACAATCACCTTAATCCTACTCTTCCCTTCCTCCACTCCCATCCATATCCATCCCCTCCTTTTCACTGAGCTCTCCAACGCATGTTCAAGTTGGCACATTGCAGAGAGCAGGGGGACCTGGGGATAGATCAGGGGAGAGAGCAGTTCCTCTCCCTCACAACACTGGCTAACTACTAGAATGGGTCAAACAAACTTAAATTAATACCAAGTGCAGAACCTTTTAAACAGACCCAGTGTATCTTGAATCAGCTGCAATGTTCCTTAGACAGCTCATAATCCCACCGAACACCTATGCCAAGCAAGAAGTTTGTTCTTAGGAACTTTTTTTTTTGCCTAGTGAAGACATTCTGCAAGTGGGGAGTCACTCAATGCAATCTACAGAGCACTGGAGTGGTACCAGGGCATGAAAAACAATTCAGAAAGAGCAAATTGCTGTAAAATATACTGTGGTCTGAATGATATCAAGAGGCATCTAATTTCCAGGTTTTAATATTTAAGTAGGTGTTAAAGGCTGTCAAGAGAGATCTCTACAATAATCTGGTTACCTTTTAGCCCCTAATTATGGCTTTAAGTAGGCAGAATAACTAAACTAAAACTTAAAGAGTTTGAGTGTAAGGGTTTTAAAATGGTGTATCAGATTATCATCAATATGTTTGGCACTGCTAACATGGAAAGGCAGGCAGGCTTTGCAATGTTTAAATAAATCAAGCATTTGCTTGTCCCTCTGATACACACTTCAGTGTGTTTAACTCCCTACTCTTTGCATAGGCATCCTACTGTATTATAATGTTTAAAACAAAATCTTTGGATGAAGCAAAGTCCCCAACTAAGATACCAATCATTTGTGTCTGGAGCCTCAGAGTCCATATCATTGAATGAGAAAGAGCAGCTTTCTGTCAGACAGCAGTAGCACAAACTACAGAACTTATTAGAGTGCTGTTGTTCAGACACTGTCCAGCTTGCTGAAATAAAAGGTAACAGCCTCCCAAAGTTTCATGGTGAAGATGGGGCCTTTTCCATGTGGCAAAGTCATAAAAATCTATATCCACTTTTTTTCCTAGGCAGAAAAATGGAAAACAGACTGTAGGAGACTTCCAACCACGTTATGGCTGTGCATTGTGCATTCTAGTAGCCTTATCAATGTGAAGGCAGAAAGTCAAGTAGCTTCATCACTTGGGATCATGCACTTTTCACAAACTCAGTAGCTGAAGACTTTCCAACAAGAGACTATAGTCCACAACATAGGAAAATATTAGATGATTTTTGCTCTGCCCAAGTCACCCTTCAAAAATCCTTTGACAGAGATTATAAACATACAATGATTTCATCTACTACATAAGTAGTAAAAGGAAGATCAAAATAATATCTAGATAAATTAATACATATTGCAAGCTACACACCCAGTTTGGGACTGACATTTACTTTTGCTACTGCTAAGAACCACTAAGAAATCCAAATAAAATACAAGAAGATGGGGAGAGGAGAGGCTGGAAATTCTCAAATACCAACCTTCCACTGCTACTGCAATTTCTTTAACTGCAAGCATATTCTGAGTGGGGAACTTCCAGTGATAGTAAAGGATTACCGATATCAGAGAGATCAGTTGTTGCAAATCCAAATTCTAATATTTTTAGAAGCAGGACTGTCAGATAGACAGCCTGTGAGAAGCATCCAGCCAGCTGGAATCATTTAATCCAGCCTGCTGCAGAATTAGTCTGAATTGTTAAATCAGAAACAGTGGCTCTGTCACTGAGACCTTCTGCACACGTTTGGCTTGCCTGCATGCTTCCAAATAGCCTCCCTACAAATCCTGCTGGTGCTATTTTTAATACCAAAACATCTCCATTCATTTGATAAGGTCCCTATCTTCTTCCCAAACATTTCATCACCTGGAAGTTGAAGGTTCACATTGTGCCTCCCATGTGGCATTTGGCTCAGGACTCTGCCTCTCTTTCCAACCTATGGGGCAGTTCTGCACAAAAGCTCCTGTCTTCTCCACACAGCTCCCTCTCTTCCCCCATATTTACATTCACCTCCCAGGTTGTTTTTTCTGGTTTATTCTCTACAGGAAGCCCCACTGATGTGAATACTTGTGAGTCTAGCGTGGCTCTCATCAGACTGTGCTAGCACAGTCCTTCCTCTTCCTCAGGATTCATGCTAGCACACAGTGCTTCCTCCTCAGGATTCATGCCAGCACACAGTCCTTCCTCTTCCTCAGGATCCACTGAGCAGAGAAGACAGGAATCTCCTGCTTCTTCATAAGCACATTTCTACAGCTGGTTACAACACAAAGCAGAGCAAGTTGTAAACCAGCCCCTACTACACCTTGTAACCCTGGCACTCCTGCCAACAGCTTACAGAAGAAAGGTTGAAGTTCAGCTCTGTCAGTTGCCACAGGCCATCTGTATTTTGGAGACTTTATTGGAAATGATGCAGGTCATTTTTAAGTATTTCAGCCAGAAGATAAGTTTACTGTACTCCAGTGCTTATTAATGTTGAAAAATAAGCCTCTGAGGAAAGTACCAGATGAGGGAACACATGTCTAATGGAAGGGTGGTTTAATAAAATCTCTATAACCTTCAGATTAATGTTCAGCTTCGAAGGAGAAAGTCAATAGGATAATGAATTAAATTGCTATAGGAACAGAATATAAATCAGGAAGAGGCGGTGGTATTGTCATCACTGAAGTATAAGAAGACTATTCACATGAGTAATTCAAAATCAGTGGGAGATGAACATGTGCATTACTTGAAAGAATGCATCTCTGTCCACCCTAAAGATTACAGGTGGCTTCACCTGAAATGTTATAAAATATTCATGTCCACATAAGGCAGATGAAGTCCAAAAGACATTTATCAGCACATACCTATTGTGCTTTTCTAAGCCAAGATCAATTTTATGTTTTAAGTTAAATGGTTTTTATTGCTGGTTAACATAACAGGAAAAAAAGGATTGACCAATATATTAGCCCAGATTGAGGGTTATTCACACCTGGCTGCTGGCTGCTCATTTAAGAGCTCTCGGTCATCCAGTGGAAATTCCTTTCTACTCTCTGTTGGCTTTATACAGAAATCAGGCACTTAAACAGAGATGTGTTTTAGTAGCAGGCTGCTGGTTGTCTACCTCTAAAACTATGTGGAGATGTAATGGCCACTTTTCCCTTGGGATAGGAGAGACCTTTGGATGTAAAATCATAGCCCATAGGGAAAAAAAGTAAGCTCAAGGAAGAACACTGCAGAGATACTCCAGACAGCAAAGCTTCCAGAGACACAGACTCAGAAACCTGTGCTAGTTTATGAAATGAAACTTATCAAAACAATAATTAAATGTTCCCAAAATATTTCCTAAAGAAAACTGAGATCATAAATCAAGATTCTAAGTGAAAGGGGTATTTTGAATGGAGACATTAAGGTGCTGTGGGTAATACACTGCTATACAAGAAAATAAAAAAATAAGGTGACAATAGGACAGTATAAAAGAATATGAAAATAAAAGATAATGCTTTAAATTACTGAGTATTTTTCTGTCAGATGTGGATCATATGGTTCCAGAGCCACTGTAGGAAGTAATACATCATAATTAACCATAGTCTATTTCTAGAAACCTGTAATTTAGAATCTTGATT
>VYZU01010894.1:71290-85974 GCA_013401355.1 Ceyx cyanopectus
ACCACTTTCTAACCTTTTGTAGCAAAAGGTAAATATGTAATTTACGAGAACACCTTGCCATAACATGAGGCAGAAGTGAGATAGGAGCCAAGTAAGATAATAGCATTTTTTGAGGGTCACACCTTTGGAAGATGAAGAGGGTCAGAATTTTCAAAATGTATGTTCTACTTACCCCAGAAAGTAATTATGCCCTTATCAAAATTAGTTACTATATTTGGAACTTTCAAGATGGAAATAGGAGCCATTAGGCCTTTTCTTGGATGTACATTGTTTAATAATTCTGGTTGGAAAATTATTTCTTGTGTGGTCTAAGAGAATAGTAGAGCTAAGGCACTACTACTATGAGGACAATGCAACACAAGGTTACACAGGACATAAGGAAATACCTATCTTTTATCCAAAAGCCTACAGCATACCACAAAGATATCAGTCTTGACTGCCTGAGGATATTCTGTCCAGATGGTGTCCACCTGTATGATGTAAGAAATGACTTTGCTCTCAGCTAAAATGTAGGTGAGATGGGCCTGTATGGTCAAAGGTACTTAGGTACTTTACTGAAACATAGTTCATGGAAAAAAAACCAAACAAGCAAATACTGCAGAAGCCATTGGCAATGGAGCAATTCAATAGCATCGATAACATTGTCTCATCTACCCTGACACTGTGACCCATAACTGAACTGTAGCCAAAGGAACCAAGTGTTCCTTGAAGGAAGAATGAATTCCAAGAAGGAATTACATTATCAAAGTAGATCTATTTTTATCCATTATGAAACTGTATATTCACTAGACTTTCAGTTGGCTGAAAACAGTGTAAGTATGATAATAAAACTGCACAGAACTGTGAGCAAGCTCCTGCTGATTTTCTAGACCTGCACAATAACTTGTCCCTGTTTCTCTCACAAAAACTCCCCTTGATATCAGGATTTGTAATGGTTACCAGATGCCAGGCCCCACCTTCAAGGTGTTCCTCTACTACTGAGTATTGAAAGACCAGCAGAAGCATGAAAGAAGCTAAAAAATAAGTTCTGTTCTGTTATTCGTTTCTAGAAAACTTAGAAATACCAACAAAGACAAGGACATCTGATCACTGATCAAAAGTGAACACAGCACTTCCACAGCACTACTACCTCGTGCCTGTTCTCCCAGCTGTGTCAGCTCATGTCATCTTTTTTTTTACACAAACACTATATGAACTTGGTAGTTCTTCAGAAAACACAGAATAAACTTTTCTAAAACACTATAAAACCAAAAGTTTAGTGCTCCAAAGCTGGGAAATGGGAAGAGAGGAGCTGTTTGTTAATCCATTCGTTTGCTTGCCCGGTCTTTTTTTTGCCTCCCTCTCCACTTTCTCACCTGATCTGCCAAAGAGAGATCAACCAGGGTGAATCAAACAAGTCAAAGTCAAAATAATTCAGAAGTCTAGGATTTTTTTCAGCCACAACATCAGTTCTTCCTAATTGCAGCATCGCTCTGTCCATTTAGACTGTCCATTAGTGTTGCTCTCATATGATAAAAAGCTACAGAATAACATTTTTTAAACAAGTTACTGCAGCATTTGTGATCTTTTGCATCCTGAAACTTAGTTATTCTAATTATGCAACATCAAAGCTGAAACAGAATGCAAAGGCACAATTTGGCAGCACAAAGGAAAGGTGTGATACCATAAATCAGCCAGAGCATCTGAACAGATTTTCCTCTGCTTTCAGAAACACAGGGCAAGAGCAACCTGTGACACCTTCAGCACGATGTAGACAGCAGAGCAGCAGAGCTGCCCTTTCTCCCTGGGATAGCCCCTGGAAAAAGCAGCAGTCTGGTTTCAGGCACATCCCCTGGCCTCTGAACACCACTGTGAAAGGAAACTAGGGTATATTTAAGGCCCATTTTGCTTGTCTAGGCAATGCCCAGTGAGGAATGTCACAGCTGGATAGCAAAGGTAGCCTGAGAACAGCGACTGGTTTGAAGTGCCAGGAAGACACAGGACAGAAAAGGGCAGGTGGGAGGTTTGCAGTTCATAAAAACAGGGGAAGAGATGGGTCTGAATATGGGCAAGGAAGATGTCATCATCTTAGGTGGCACAGGCATTATTATAGGAAAGTATGGGAAAACATGGCCATCTCCAGCCACCAGCATGTTTTTGAGTTCATCTTTTCATCTGCTGGCAGCAACTGAAGTTGACAGGGCCTAGTGGAGCAAAAATTAAGTCTATTAAATGAAAGTGGCCACCATCAGTTGTGTTGACTTCCATTGTCTGATGTAGAAAACCTGCTGATAAAAATTGCAAGTGTGACTTTGCTGCCCCTTTTAACACCATCACATCCAAGAAGCATATTTTGAGTACTAAAAGGACTCTGGACTCATCTATGTTTTAAAGACAGGCATAAAAAATTCATGTGGCCNGCAGAAATGCAGACAGACTTGATAAAGGAGCTGAGTTTAGTTGAAATTACAGACAAATTGAAATTTGGACTGGAGCACAAGAGCCAACAGCAACTTTATATAAATGTGTCTGAGAGATGTAATGCCCTGAAGTACTAACAAATGCATTTTTACATCTCATCCCAAGAGTCTTACAGATTTTTTTTTCTGGAAATGTCCTAAACATGTGGCCAATTTGAACTGCCAGTGCTGCTTTCACCACCCTGTCCAGTGAAGAGCTGAATGACCAGTGAAATGATTCCAGATTGATACCAAGACATATCATGAACACACAGAGTCCCCAAAGCACCCTGTACTCAGGAACCTCCATTCCACAAACCTCAAACCCATTAGGCAGATGTTTTGAGGTTAGAGATGATGAACCAAAGCTTCACCCCCGTTCATTTGTCCCTCAATCCTGTTCCTACCTGAAGCAGTATTCACTTGATTACAATGAGCCTCTGCAGAAGTGATTCTTCTTCGCCCTTTTGTCTGTTTAATATTCACATCTCACTGCTCAAACATATTTCTGTGGAGCTGCAATAGGTTCTCATTATTTTTCCCTGANAATCTCAACCTTGATGTTCAAACTTGCAATTATTTTGAGCAAACCTATTTCCCCTGTGAGTTGCCCTCTTTTCTTCTGCAGCAAATTTCTTCTACTTGACTCCCAGTTCTGCACAAAGTGATTTATTAAAACTATTGCATTTTTTCCTTCCTTCTGGAAAGTGTCAGTTTCTGAACAAGATCAAATAATCTCCTGCACTTCAGTATTGACTAATTTTAATTATTAAAACCTTTCTCNAAGCTTAATTATATATATTTAAACTAATCTACAATGCTAAACACAAATTTATACTACATTCATTAAAACCAGAAATCAATCTTTTATTAGATATCTTTCTGGTGATATGCAGTCCCCATTGCCATGGTTATATATGGGAACCTTTCCTCACAACAGCCTAGCAAATTGATATTGTTAGAGTGTCAATGACAAAAAGAATAGCTACATTCATATTATAATTTCAGTCTAATATTAAAGTTCTCATGTTTTTGCATCATTGGCAACTAAGTAGATGTTTTAGCAAGGTAATAGGATAATTACACTGCTGCTCCATAACTCAAAATCTAAAGACAGCACTATGTGCATTTAAAGTAGAACACAATGTTGCCTACAGACATGAGAAACCAGCACCTCTTAACCACGACAACAAACTGTCTACTGCAGTGGAATGAAACCAAATCCATTCTTAATGCTGTAAACTTGACAAAATAATAGAGTAATACATACAGTCCACATGATCTCCAATTAGGTGTCTGCTTTGGTCGAAGAGTTCTTAACACTACAGTTCAAAGAGCTGGATTTTTGTCTGCTGTAATTTTCAGCTCCGTTTCATCTGTTCTCTTTTGCTGTGCAAGAGCCATACCACAGGATAATGTGCATGAAGAAATTAAAGGAAGAGGTGGCAGCTTCAACACTAGGACTGAAGAAACTACATCTGGTCAAATTTGTGAAGAGTAATGTCATGGGGGGAAAAATGAGCCAAAACCCACAGGGGACATTGCTTGTATTAAATGAGCTTTTCTTGCCCATCTAGCAAGAGCAATACCAGTCACCATATACCATCATTCATAACTATTTCCCTCGTGTTGGGAGCTGGGCAGGAATCCAAAGACAAGTATTTGCCACAGTCCAGCAGCACAGTCACACTGTCCCCACACACCTCCCTAAGTACATGGGGAAAGCAGGACCCAGGATTCACTCTAAAACAACCATCCCAAAGCTGTTTGGGCAGGTGGAGAGTGGGCAGGAGGGCAGGCAGATCTACTCCTCTCTGCCTCCCTCCTCACTTATGATCAGTAATCCCACTAAAAGGCAAACTGAAAGCCAATTGTTGCAAAATGGCAGCTGTACCTTGCACAGTCCCTCACTTCATTCAGGCATGAATCCCCTGTGGAAGTGACACTGCAGATCCCCATTCAGTTCATGTTTCAGAGCCCATAGATCTTCCAGTGGGAACTGGAAGCTGCAAGAAATAGTATGTGATCTTTGGAGACAGTCAGAAACATTCTGAAGGTCAGGCTCTTTGCCAGCAAGAATAAGGAGCTGGTTTCATAGCCTGACTGAGGCCTGGCTTTCTGCCAGCAGAAAATAGTTTACTACATGGAGAAAACGAATTTCAAAGGCTTTTAACTGGATCAACACCCAAATTCACCTCTTTTAATTGCAGAAAGTCCAATAGTCTAAAGATTTCTTAAAGAGTACAGCATTTTAGAGCATGGCACATTCCTAATTTTTCTTTCATTAAAGGAAAATACCTGTTTGGCATTTCAGATGTTTCCATCACAATATTTTCAGCATTTCAGCTATGTAAATTCACCTGTGAATGAATATAGACTATGTTTTCTAATGGGAAAAAAAAGCCCTTTGACTTCCATTGTCTGATGTAGAAAACCTGCTGATAAAAATTGCAAGTGTGACTTTGCTGCCCCTTTTAACACCATCACATCCAAGAAGCATATTTTGAGTACTAAAAGGACTCTGGACTCATCTATGTTTTAAAGACAGGCATAAAAAATTCATGTGGCCAATTTGAACTGCCAGTGCTGCTTTCACCACCCTGTCCAGTGAAGAGCTGAATGACCAGTGAAATGATTCCAGATTGATACCAAGACATATCATGAACACACAGAGTCCCCAAAGCACCCTGTACTCAGGAACCTCCATTCCACAAACCTCAAACCCATTAGGCAGATGTTTTGAGGTTAGAGATGATGAACCAAAGCTTCACCCCCGTTCATTTGTCCCTCAATCCTGTTCCTACCTGAAGCAGTATTCACTTGATTACAATGAGCCTCTGCAGAAGTGATTCTTCTTCGCCCTTTTGTCTGTTTAATATTCACATCTCACTGCTCAAACATATTTCTGTGGAGCTGCAATAGGTTCTCATTATTTTTCCCTGACCTTCAGTTCTTAACTTTAAAAACTTGTGAACAGAAGTGTAATTTGGGGGCATATTCACCAAGGTATCTCTCAGCTTTACTTCCTAATGTTTAGATGGGATTTTCAGATGGTTTCTTGTTTCTTCATTTATGTTACAGAGACAAGACAAACTGCAAAGGAGAGGTCATTGGTGTTTAGCTAGTCTGGGAACAATTACTGATGAGTTCAGGAAAGGTGGCTACTCTGCTGAAATGTATAATTAGAAAGTTTCTGAAACTAATAGAAGAGGAGGGTTCTTTCTTTTCTTGTCTATGTTAAGATGAGATGTTTATTTGTTTTAGATGCAATGAAGCAACTTTGAGGGATGATATAAAAGTGGAAATAGCAGAAAATACCTTTAATAGAGAAAACCACTATTAGGTCCTTGAACCTCAAGCAACCACAGTGTAATTAAGGCTACTGGAAAGGCTTCTGTGCTCATCATCTTCCTCTGTTTGTAAGTGGCAGTAACCTGCAGTTGTGTGGCTGTACTGAACTGCTCCTACCATGTGGCAATTTTCAGTGCCACTTACCCAGAAGAATGTGTTTTTTTGGCAAAGAAACTCTGCTGGGTGTCATTTCATGCCCTTTTATTTATGCTGCACTGCATTTTTTGAGTAGTGCTTGCCAATATCCTACTTTCTTCCACCAAATCTGAAGATAGAGCTGAAAGGCTCCACTTAAACTGGCTTAGATATGACTTGTGTCAGTTTTATTTTCTGCCAAGGATAATGCCACTCAATTCATGTAGAAATAAGATAATTTTACAGTTGCCTGCCTTAATCTGTACGATCTCATGTTCTTAGAAAATTCATGTCCTCTTGTTTTGTCTGTGCTCATTATTTCTCAGCTTCAAACTTACCTTTTAAACCACAGATGTGATACTTTCTCTTATAAATTTACATTTTAAAAGGCAGGTGTAGGGCACTTCTCTTTAAAAGACCGTTCTGGATATTCTTAAACAACAACAAAAAAAAAACAAACCCAAACATCCGTATTTTCTACCTGCAGAGTAGATTTCTGGCATCTTTCCTCTCTATTTCTGCCTCTGCACCTTAAACAGAAAACCCTGGTGTGAAATTTCTTCAAATGATTTCTAAAAATTTGACTCTAATATATTATCTCATCTACCACAACATTAATATCCTAAAGGGCCTTCAATAATTCAATAAAACATTCATTCCAGAAATGCTTTTGGCTATTTTGAATGAAGATGAGCTTCCTCAAACTTTTCTGTGTTTGAGCCCTCAACTTGCATTCAAGGATTTAATACCTCAATCACTAACAATTAAATCTATTTCAAATTCTTCATCTCTTATCAGGTTTCAAATGTTACCCTGTTATCTCTCTTTAAGGTGGTGGAAATACAAGTGTCCCACAGTCTCCTGACAAAACTATTTCTATTCTGAGCTTCTTTTTGCACCTTTTATGGGTGATGTGTCAAAATGCCATGGATCACTAACACAAATTGAACTTCATAACACAACATTCATTACCTAGATGCTTTCCCCAACATCACTAATGTTACATCTGAGCATCTCATAACATTGTTACTGGAAAAGCAAAGCCATTCCCTTGGCAGAGATGGCAAGCTGGGCAGAAACGGTCGGAAGATTGGCCTAAGGGTAGAGAAAGAGTTGAACACAATTTTCTTGAGTCATAGGTGAGCAACCCAGTCACTAAAAGGCAAAAACACTCTTGAGAGAAAAGCATCTAATAAATCATTCAGAAAGATCCCATTTTCACATTTNACAGTCAGAAACATTCTGAAGGTCAGGCTCTTTGCCAGCAAGAATAAGGAGCTGGTTTCATAGCCTGACTGAGGCCTGGCTTTCTGCCAGCAGAAAATAGTTTACTACATGGAGAAAACGAATTTCAAAGGCTTTTAACTGGATCAACACCCAAATTCACCTCTTTTAATTGCAGAAAGTCCAATAGTCTAAAGATTTCTTAAAGAGTACAGCATTTTAGAGCATGGCACATTCCTAATTTTTCTTTCATTAAAGGAAAATACCTGTTTGGCATTTCAGATGTTTCCATCACAATATTTTCAGCATTTCAGCTATGTAAATTCACCTGTGAATGAATATAGACTATGTTTTCTAATGGGAAAAAAAAGCCCTTTGACTTCCATTGTCTGATGTAGAAAACCTGCTGATAAAAATTGCAAGTGTGACTTTGCTGCCCCTTTTAACACCATCACATCCAAGAAGCATATTTTGAGTACTAAAAGGACTCTGGACTCATCTATGTTTTAAAGACAGGCATAAAAAATTCATGTGGCCAATTTGAACTGCCAGTGCTGCTTTCACCACCCTGTCCAGTGAAGAGCTGAATGACCAGTGAAATGATTCCAGATTGATACCAAGACATATCATGAACACACAGAGTCCCCAAAGCACCCTGTACTCAGGAACCTCCATTCCACAAACCTCAAACCCATTAGGCAGATGTTTTGAGGTTAGAGATGATGAACCAAAGCTTCACCCCCGTTCATTTGTCCCTCAATCCTGTTCCTACCTGAAGCAGTATTCACTTGATTACAATGAGCCTCTGCAGAAGTGATTCTTCTTCGCCCTTTTGTCTGTTTAATATTCACATCTCACTGCTCAAACATATTTCTGTGGAGCTGCAATAGGTTCTCATTATTTTTCCCTGACCTTCAGTTCTTAACTTTAAAAACTTGTGAACAGAAGTGTAATTTGGGGGCATATTCACCAAGGTATCTCTCAGCTTTACTTCCTAATGTTTAGATGGGATTTTCAGATGGTTTCTTGTTTCTTCATTTATGTTACAGAGACAAGACAAACTGCAAAGGAGAGGTCATTGGTGTTTAGCTAGTCTGGGAACAATTACTGATGAGTTCAGGAAAGGTGGCTACTCTGCTGAAATGTATAATTAGAAAGTTTCTGAAACTAATAGAAGAGGAGGGTTCTTTCTTTTCTTGTCTATGTTAAGATGAGATGTTTATTTGTTTTAGATGCAATGAAGCAACTTTGAGGGATGATATAAAAGTGGAAATAGCAGAAAATACCTTTAATAGAGAAAACCACTATTAGGTCCTTGAACCTCAAGCAACCACAGTGTAATTAAGGCTACTGGAAAGGCTTCTGTGCTCATCATCTTCCTCTGTTTGTAAGTGGCAGTAACCTGCAGTTGTGTGGCTGTACTGAACTGCTCCTACCATGTGGCAATTTTCAGTGCCACTTACCCAGAAGAATGTGGTTTTTTGGCAAAGAAACTCTGCTGGGTGTCATTTCATGCCCTTTTATTTATGCTGCACTGCATTTTTTGAGTAGTGCTTGCCAATATCCTACTTTCTTCCACCAAATCTGAAGATAGAGCTGAAAGGCTCCACTTAAACTGGCTTAGATATGACTTGTGTCAGTTTTATTTTCTGCCAAGGATAATGCCACTCAATTCATGTAGAAATAAGATAATTTTACAGTTGCCTGCCTTAATCTGTACGATCTCATGTTCTTAGAAAATTCATGTCCTCTTGTTTTGTCTGTGCTCATTATTTCTCAGCTTCAAACTTACCTTTTAAACCACAGATGTGATACTTTCTCTTATAAATTTACATTTTAAAAGGCAGGTGTAGGGCACTTCTCTTTAAAAGACCGTTCTGGATATTCTTAAACAACAACAAAAAAAAAACAAACCCAAACATCCGTATTTTCTACCTGCAGAGTAGATTTCTGGCATCTTTCCTCTCTATTTCTGCCTCTGCACCTTAAACAGAAAACCCTGGTGTGAAATTTCTTCAAATGATTTCTAAAAATTTGACTCTAATATATTATCTCATCTACCACAACATTAATATCCTAAAGGGCCTTCAATAATTCAATAAAACATTCATTCCAGAAATGCTTTTGGCTATTTTGAATGAAGATGAGCTTCCTCAAACTTTTCTGTGTTTGAGCCCTCAACTTGCATTCAAGGATTTAATACCTCAATCACTAACAATTAAATCTATTTCAAATTCTTCATCTCTTATCAGGTTTCAAATGTTACCCTGTTATCTCTCTTTAAGGTGGTGGAAATACAAGTGTCCCACAGTCTCCTGACAAAACTATTTCTATTCTGAGCTTCTTTTTGCACCTTTTATGGGTGATGTGTCAAAATGCCATGGATCACTAACACAAATTGAACTTCATAACACAACATTCATTACCTAGATGCTTTCCCCAACATCACTAATGTTACATCTGAGCATCTCATAACATTGTTACTGGAAAAGCAAAGCCATTCCCTTGGCAGAGATGGCAAGCTGGGCAGAAACGGTCGGAAGATTGGCCTAAGGGTAGAGAAAGAGTTGAACACAATTTTCTTGAGTCATAGGTGAGCAACCCAGTCACTAAAAGGCAAAAACACTCTTGAGAGAAAAGCATCTAATAGATCATTCAGAAAGATCCCATTTTCACATTTTTCAACGGTACATTGCTAATATTTTGCAATTCCATTGATTTAAAACAAAGTCTTCCCAAGTGCATGTCCACACTGCCCTTCCCATTCTTATCCTCCTCCCTGCAAGAACAGCCCAATCCCACACATCTAGTGCTAAGTTCTTCCATCCTATACTTGCCAGCAAGGAGGGCAGAAGGAGAGGTTACCAAGCCACAAGCTGTGGCAGGAGCACTAATGACAGACAGGTGATCATGAAACAGAGCACTGGGGTAGGAAGGCAGGAGCTGCTGCCCCAATGGGCTGGAAAACAACTTCCACAAATCTCAGACAGACCACACCTCTTGGATGCTTCTTAAAATGCATCCTCCATGCATTCTGTGCTTTCTTCATATACACACCTTACTGGCATTTTGTGCTTCTTTTTTGCCACAGAAAATTGATATTCTTAATTTAACAACGTAGCTTTATACCCAAGAGAGCAGGTAAAACTGGTAATTGCTTTATTTCTGCTTCTGATTTGTAATCCTAACACTAACCTTTTCTTTTCTTGTTAGTTAACATTGGCTGTATGAAGCTTGACTATTTTTACCCTATTAGATTATAAAATGAAGACGAAAGGGATAAGGCCTAGGTGAACAACTAGGTTTTCACTAGCCCAAATTCTATTAACTGGGTTTGTTCCTGATTTTATTCATCAGTCTATTATTTTTCTGTTTGGGGCCATCGTGGCCACCCCTTTGAACAGAAAAGCAGCTACAGATGGTGCTTTGGCGAGGCAGACAGAGCTGCAGTGGCATCACACTCTGGCAGAGAAGGCTTGAACTGTTCATGCAGCTCACACACTCTGGTGACCTTGCACGTGTGTCCTTTTGACTCAGTGTATCAGGGCAACACAGAGATTGACCAAAACAAGCATCAATTGCTGCTTCACCACATTTTGACTCACAGGAACCATTTTCTGCTGATTTCTGGGCTAAAGAAATAGAGAATTCCCCAGCAATTCAGAGTGCTGTTATGTAACTGAAGCTCTCAAATGGAGCGTTTCTGCCGAATTCATCACCGTGGTGCTGGAGCATCTGTTGTATTTACAATGAGAAAACAATTCCAGTGTAGTGTTCAGTCAGAAAATTCTGCACAAATCCAGAGATGATGATAGGCTCATGTAATAGCCTAATTTTCCTGCATTACTCCTGTTCTCTCTTAAGATGTAACTTCTGCAGATGATGGATTGGGTGGGTGCCAAATGACAGCTTGCAACGAAATTTTGCATTAACCAAGACATAATCAACATTGAACATTTAAGCCTAAAACTTCATTTTGATCCTCACCCAAAGTGAACTGCAGAACAGTGTCATTTATTCGTGTTTACCAAGCTCTTTCTCATCTGCTAACAATGAGTGACAAGAGTGGTTGACTGGCAGGTCAGCCAGAAATACCCCCTGTTTAGAGCAATTGGCAGGGGAGGCTTCAGCAATGAACACCCTGTCAGCAGCTCTCCTGCAGTCACACAGCAACCCCCCCTCACACACGACGTACCNCGTATTTTCTACCTGCAGAGTAGATTTCTGGCATCTTTCCTCTCTATTTCTGCCTCTGCACCTTAAACAGAAAACCCTGGTGTGAAATTTCTTCAAATGATTTCTAAAAATTTGACTCTAATATATTATCTCATCTACCACAACATTAATATCCTAAAGGGCCTTCAATAATTCAATAAAACATTCATTCCAGAAATGCTTTTGGCTATTTTGAATGAAGATGAGCTTCCTCAAACTTTTCTGTGTTTGAGCCCTCAACTTGCATTCAAGGATTTAATACCTCAATCACTAACAATTAAATCTATTTCAAATTCTTCATCTCTTATCAGGTTTCAAATGTTACCCTGTTATCTCTCTTTAAGGTGGTGGAAATACAAGTGTCCCACAGTCTCCTGACAAAACTATTTCTATTCTGAGCTTCTTTTTGCACCTTTTATGGGTGATGTGTCAAAATGCCAAAGATCTTTTCTGTCAAAGTATGATGAGTGCAGGAAGAAATAACCAGACAAGCTCTTGACCCTGCCTGTGCAAGGGTTGTGATTCAGAAAGCTGTTGGGAAAAGTCAAGCTGACTCTCAGCTTGCCAGCAGGAGCAATGTGAAGTCCTGGAGGGCTTGCCTAGGACAAATGCTGCTGATATTCCTGAGGTTAGAAACAGTGTAATGTGAAAGAAAGTCAACAAAAAAATAAAGTAGGTCTTGATAAAACATTAATGATAATAAAATTTTAACATTCAGAAGAAGCTTAAGATTAATTGTGCTACATTTGATTCTGCATAGTCAGACAAGGGTGTGTGTGGTAAAAGAGGAGGGAAGGATGTGAAGGATAAAACAGGTGGGTACCCCTCTCCAGTCTAGAGTTTTTACTCCCTTGGTTGTTTTCTTGTGGTATTGAAACAAGAGTTGACCAAGAAAATGGGCAAGGGTGAGGGATCACTTGTGAACCACCAGCAATACAGCAGTCAGACTAAGGAGTTGATAACATCTCCAACACCACCAATCAGCACTCAGTGAATGTACATTCCTTAGAAGACATCCTATAGACAGAATTCTGAGCTGAGATGTCAACACAACTATTGCTGTGGGCAGCAGGGAGGGCTAGAGAGGTTGGAGAGATACCAGGATCTGTGGTGCTGTGAAGTGCAGACCTTGCCTATATAATAAAACCTTCCCTCCAACAAATGCACATGGCAGGTGGCTTCTGCCCATCCTGACAGCCCCAAGGAAGGAGCTGGAGTCAGTTTCTTTCTCCTGCTGTCTTACACAGAGCAAGACAAACACNGCAGTGGCATCACACTCTGGCAGAGAAGGCTTGAACTGTTCATGCAGCTCACACACTCTGGTGACCTTGCACGTGTGTCCTTTTGACTCAGTGTATCAGGGCAACACAGAGATTGACCAAAACAAGCATCAATTGCTGCTTCACCACATTTTGACTCACAGGAACCATTTTCTGCTGATTTCTGGGCTAAAGAAATAGAGAATTCCCCAGCAATTCAGAGTGCTGTTATGTAACTGAAGCTCTCAAATGGAGCGTTTCTGCCGAATTCATCACCGTGGTGCTGGAGCATCTGTTGTATTTACAATGAGAAAACAATTCCAGTGTAGTGTTCAGTCAGAAAATTCTGCACAAATCCAGAGATGATGATAGGCTCATGTAATAGCCTAATTCTCCTGCATTACTCCTGTTCTCTCTTAAGATGTAACTTCTGCAGATGATGGATTGGGTGGGTGCCAAATGACAGCTTGCAACGAAATTTTGCATTAACCAAGACATAATCAACATTGAACATTTAAGCCTAAAACTTCATTTTGATCCTCACCCAAAGTGAACTGCAGAACAGTGTCATTTATTCGTGTTTACCAAGCTCTTTCTCATCTGCTAACAATGAGTGACAAGAGTGGTTGACTGGCAGGTCAGCCAGAAATACCCCCTGTTTAGAGCAATTGGCAGGGGAGGCTTCAGCAATGAACACCCTGTCAGCAGCTCTCCTGCAGTCACACAGCAACCCCCCCTCACACACGACGTACCCCTGGGGCTCAATATGAATTTTTTTTCCTTCATTGTGTTTCCTACTATCTGGAAGAGAGTACAAATGATTGTGACACTTGCAGCAGTTCCAGCAGCATTTGGAAGGTAGGAATCCATCACCTTTTGCATTTATTTCTTCAACCTATCGTTTACTTAATTTTCTGCTGTTAGCACAAAGGTGAAAAGTCCCAATAGCAAATTCTGAGATGTGCACAGTCAGCCTGACCCCTTCAGCTAGTAATTTATACTTTTTACTGGTCCTATGGGTGCTTAAAAGAAGCATCATG
The DNA here is from genome assembly GCA_013401355.1 of Ceyx cyanopectus. Taxonomy (NCBI): domain Eukaryota; kingdom Metazoa; phylum Chordata; class Aves; order Coraciiformes; family Alcedinidae; genus Ceyx; species Ceyx cyanopectus. Next base: position 84,953 of record VYZU01010894.1, read on the forward strand.
TTTTAAATATAGTTTAAAATAACCTTTTTCTCCTTTTTGCAAATAAATTTCAAAGAGACTTAAAAGAAATAAGAACATAAAAAATATTGAAGATAAATACTAAATTTTCAACACATCATTTGGGGCTTTTTTTTAAAATATTTTCTAGCTGCAATGAATGTGCATAAACAAGAAATAGGTGTTAGTAGCCTCATCAGCATAAGACACCAGGTCAGCAGTTCAAATGTCTGTCCTGCTTCATAACTGATTCTCACTGAACTCTTTCCAAACTGTGATTAAACACCCAGTTCCAGTATTTTAGAACAGATGCACCAGCAAGCTTAATGCACTCTCTCACCTTTCATTTCTATGTCTACATCTAAAGATAACTATTTAAAACCTAAAGCAAGAAATGCATCTGTAAAAAAAAAAAAAAACCAAAAAAAAAAAGCGCCAAACAAACTGAAAACTAAAAAATAAAACAACAGAATAACCCACATACAAACAAAACCCCAACAGACAAACCAACAAGGAGTGATAATAAATGCTGAAAATACCCCAGTGTTAACTGCTCCCCAGGGAACCCAGATGAGGCTCACTCTGGAACACCATTTGTAGAGCAGAGATGCTGCATGTTAGTTATTGTTACCAACTGGTCTAATGAAGCATTAGACACCATTTACAGTTTAAGTGCTAATTCCTAGCTTGTCATTATTTCTAGTAAATCACATTTTGCAGCCAAGGATAGTTAACCCCTGACTGCATTCCCACTCCACTGCGTGATGCATTAGTGCGTTTCTCTGCCATGCTTTTATGCAGCTGTCTGCTCAGCAGCAGGAGAAAACAGGCCCTTCTTTGCAGTCCTAGTCTTAGTAGTTCAAGTGAAAAAGAATTCTAATCTTCTTTATTTATCTAGGATACAATCACTGCCATATTGCTATCGCTGTGGATGACAAGCCTTTCTATTAAAGCAGTATTTTATAAGCATTTATTTTAAATCATTAAGTAACTGTCAAAAGCACTAAAAAAAAACAACCAACAAA
>VYZU01010895.1:0-11936 GCA_013401355.1 Ceyx cyanopectus
CTTCAAGACCATAAATTTACCTTCCCAAAACACTAAGTTCCCTGTAATCCATCATCATTTCCATCTTGGACCTGCTGCCTAATTGCCTTGCACAGATGGATTAAGCGCAGTGATCTGTGAAAGAGTTAATGGTTGTAATCCCAGAGCTTCCCAAATAATTTTCATAGAAGTAAATCATACCTCACATGTCACTGACAGCTCTGTAAAGAGCAGGATGTACAAAATATTAATCCACCTGAAACAATTTTAACTGAATTTTCACAGCCTTTAACAAGGCTCGTAATCAAAACTCTTAAATTTAACTAATGTGGTCTAAGCTCAAGATGTCAGCAGGAATCAATTAAAAGCTTTAGAATGTAAAGAGATTGCCAGTAGTGGTATAGCTACAATGCTTAATATACTCATAACTAGATCAGAAACAGAGAATTGAATACACTGACAACCTTTCAGAACAAGGGCACTTCAGAAAAGTCCCAAGTGAAAACTTGACAGTGGAAGGCTCGTCCAACACCACAGGCTTCCACTATGTTAGGTGAAAGTTAAGACAGATGAATGTGGAAAGGAGGAAAACCAACCCTACCCACAGAAGCAACGATAGTATCTACCTTAGCTACTACTAATTCAGGAAAAGAGACTGTGAAGGTGATTTCAAAATGTCAGCTCAGTGCTCAGCAGAAATCAAAGATACAAAGCAGACTACTAAAGACTACTAGGAAAGGAAGAGAGAAGGAACAGAAGCATCTTATTATGACACACTATATGCAAATATTCTTATTTAATCTTAAGTGCTGCACAGCTATAATTATTATTCCCCTAAAAGAGGGGATAAACTTAGGTGTCACAGGGATGATTAAGGATAAAGTATAGGTAGGCACAGATGGGCTCCATTAGAAGATTCCTCAGGTTGGAGGAGAGACAACAGAAGTGAAAATATGAGAATGAAGTTTCTAGAGTAGTGAGTGGGAGAAACATGATGAAAGAGAAAACAATTTAGACATATTTTAAATGTTATTCTGAAACTAGTCAAGAAAGATATCAACTAGCAGGACGTTAATAGCATTAAAATGCAAGTGCTTTCCCCTAAACATAAAAAAATTGTGGAGTTCTCTGACATGGAATGTTAAGAGTCCAGAGAGCATAAATGGATTATTAAAAAACAAACAAACAAAAAGTCCCAACCAATTAACTAGAAAAATACTGTATTCATACTGCATTCAGTTGCAGAAAACTAGAAGAAACTGAGATGAATACGACAAGCCTGCTCTGTTTCCTGAGCTCTGAGTAACCACAGAGTTAATCTGACCTTTGCTGCAAGACAGCAGAGACAGAGGAGTCAAACAAAACAAAGTTTCAGTATCTGCAAGGTGGATAAAGCTCACCAAACACACAACCCCAGACATGAAAGTTTCTACGTATGTTATTAAAACAGGTGGTGTTTTTTGAAGTGTTTATTAGAACAATTTCCTTTAAGTCCCAACACTCTTGGGAATTAAAATTTTGCTGGCAGAATGTTATCTCCTCCAAGACCTATTTGCTGAAATTAATTTGAACCTTTACAGTAACAGGAATATAATCCCCAGTACAAACTGAAACCACTGTCTTCCTTCACCAAGTTTGCAGCTAATTGATTGTAGCACTTTTCTCCTTATATTGTCATGCTAGGTTTAAGAACTCCTGATATGTTTTACCTGAACACTTGCTTGAAAACTGGCCCCACACCTTCCATGGCAATGCCATCATTCAACACTGAATCGTCACACTGTTGATATATAGTCCATGAATGTGTACCATTTCAGAATATACTGTTGCAAACAAGACTTACAGCCCTCACTTGAAACAAAGAAAAAAAATATTTCACTAAGTCGCAAATACTTTTAAAGAGCCTTAATCATTACATTTCTCTTGAAATGACATATAAGCAACACAGACTTCTCTTGGCTTCTTCCACAGTTGCATTATTTCACATCAAAACTGTTCTCAATGGCTATTTTGTTGTCAGCTGTTAAAAATCCATCATCAGTTTTTAACTGACAATTATTTGTCATTTCAAGAGGGGGGTAGACTTGGCCTGGCTTATTCCACACTGGTAGTTTTTCACATCCAAAGCTGTTCTTAATGGCTTTTTTTTTTTTTAGTCAGCCAGCACTGAATAAAGGACACCATCAATAAAAAACACTACACAGTTCCCTACTGAAAACCCACAAAAATAGTTGCCTCATTTCTATTTCACTGGGGTTTTTTTTTTCCCCATCCATTGTTTTTATTGGTCAACTGCTGCACTAAGTTTGAAACCTGACATAAACCTGAATTGAAGAACCCTCAAATGTCATTACAGCAAGACTTTTCAACCACTTTCCCAGGGAGACCATATACTATTTTCTAAAACATCCACAAAAGGAAACTTGGAAGGGAAAAACCTGTCATAGTGAAGTTTTGCTAGCTACTAGGAGCCAACAAGTTAGAAAAAGTAATAGCTCTGCTGTATATAACTTGTAGAGCAAGCAATTCAATACTGAAATCCAGCAGCAAACAACACACACAAACCAGTTCAGCTAACAAATAAATGGTTTTGGCCCAAAGGGTCCATAGTTCAGAGGATGCCATCTTCACCAGAGCAAGTACAAGATCAATTGGATGAGCTCTCAGCAGAACAACACAGACAAAACCTACGCCAGCATTTCACTCAGCACAGGCCTCAAAGATAACAGCTGAAAACCACATACAACTACTGAGATATTGCTGTCCCTGTCTGGTCCCCTTCCCCTTCACAGTTTAAAACAACAAATACTCCAGGTAAACAGCTAACAGAGCAAGGAAATGAGAAGCATTAAAATGACTGATGTTAGTCACCACACATATCAGCTTCTATAGTACTGCTTTGAATTACTTATTAAAAAGTTTCCATTGCTACAGAAGTGTCAGTTTAACTCACGCCTGCTTCTTCACTCTCTGCACACTAACAGCTGTCAGCATGCAAAATATGCTTGAGGGAATGGAACCTACTACAAGTAATACTTTTGAACCCTGGCATGATGGTCACACCAAAAAAACAACCCAACTATTTTTTATATTGACCAACATTGCAAGCAAATTAAACCTTTAGATTCAATAGGGAAGAGAAGAAAGATATCTACAACTTGTTCTCTGGTCCTCTCCTGATTTTATTTCTAGAGCTACCTCTTAATCGCAGTGGCACATATCTCTGGGAAACTTCTCCCTTGGTGGAAAAGCTGACTCAGACTTCTTCCCTTCCCTTCTTCTTGTCTCTCCAAGGGAATCCAGAATATTATCCAAACACAACCATCTGGTTCTATACCCAGAGAACCCTTCCTGGTACAAATGCACGCGACAGTTTATGGAACAGCTCTACTCCACTCTAGTACTGTCGAGAAAAAAGGGAGAAGCAGAGTCAGCCTTAGTGATACTGACTGACCTCAAGTCACCTTCATGTCCCCACTGCTGAAGACTGACACAGCACCAGCAGTATCCCCTGTGCCCTGTCACCCTCCAGAATATTGCATATTCCAGAATTACACTACAAAACTAATACATCAGCCAAAGTTTTATTAACCAGATTGCACATTATGCTTTCAGTATCATATGCCGTAAGCTTACTACAATTCCTTACCTTCTTTAAATCTTGATATTTTTTGGTACAGAAATGATTGGTTTAAACCACTGAAACTTAGTATCAATCTTCCTAAATCCCAGCCAACGGAGGCAAGCACAAGCTGTACCCTATCCTCTTGGTCTAAGCAGGTTTTGTCACTTACTCCAACAGAAGATGACCAGAAACAAAGGAAAGGAGAATTCAGTTCCATGCTACATGATTACACTCCATAATAATGTCATTCTTTTTTAGCACATAGCCAGAAGTGCTTACATTTTCCACAACACACCTCCACTGTTTATAGAACAAGTTAGCTAGGCTGCTCTTTCTGACATTTTCACCTGGAAACATCCTTTCTAAAGCCTCATGAGGATATTCTCTGAATGATCTTCAATTAGCCAATATCCTTCCTGAACTGACACTCGTAGTTGCCACAAAACAGCTACACAGGCAGGTAAGAAAACTTCCCAGTTTCCATTCATACGTTTAAAGGTTATTCCCAACCACATCACTGTACAATGAGTTTCTTCCCCAACAGCCTACCAAACTCTTCCCTACACATTCACCTCCATCCTCAAAACACTATTTTTCAGAAGTTTTTGCCATGATATCAGTATAGTCTCCATTTCAGACAAATCAGTTTAGCCACTATGTGTATAAAAAAAAAGTAGCTTCCTAGAAAATAATTATTCAGCATATTAGTGAACAAAGCCCAGTATACTGTGCTATTATCTGTTCTGTGGCATCTTTAAATAAATGAGTTTAATTAGCTGTTTAATCTAAAGCTAATACCTAATCACAACAGATACCTTCATGGAGTACACTTTTAACAACTCATCTCCCATTGGACACATTACTCCCAGTTCCCAACAACATCCCTGCAATCCAGGTAGTCATTTCATGTGCCTCTCACATTGCCAGACAAAGCAACATCACCGGCACATTTAATGTGCCCTAAACAAGTAATATCCCTCTTGTGTTTAAGTAGCATCCTACACATATCATGCATTTGTTTTGTCTGGTAATTTATAATACTTCATAACAGAACTGCAATAATGATGTTTAAATTACAAATGGCTGCACAGAACATTGCCCATAAGATACTACCCCTGCCAACTCATGCAATAAAATCTTTCTCCCACTTTGGGACAGATGTAACCCACCTGCCACCAGCTGGCCAGGCAACATCTAGATTGACCCATGGTCAAAAACCTTAAAGTCCTGCTGGTGGCATCACGCTTGAAATCAATAATTAATCTGGTGGGTCCTCTTCAGGCTTTCTGGGTTACTAAAAAATTACTCATTTACTCCATAAGAAATACACTGGCTTATAATGTTCTCCAAAATATTTCAGTGCTTCCAACCCTCCACAGTACTATAACATTCAGGAAAACAATGACTCCTGCATTTTATATGCATAAAACACAGTAGTTTGCCTCTGTCCGGTTTCTCAGAAACATCTGAGAACCAACTTGCCACCATCTATGATGGCCCTCCTGATCTGGAGGGCAACACACAGGTGCCACAATATGAATTTAACTCTTCTGCTCACAGGAAAGCTGTCAGCAGCAGCAGCCACCAGCAAGTTCACATTCATAAAGCTTAGCAGAATTTTCTCAGAATTGATGACCAATATCACTACAAAATATTTTTATCTTCAATGCTGACAAACTGTTTTCAAATGCTGTCTCTCACATGGTAATGTTGAATCAGTCAAGAAAACAAACATTTCCACTACTTAATGATTAATCCCATTAATTGGAATCTTGCTCTCTTGGATGATGCAGACATCTAAAGAAACAACTCTTTAGTAGAAACACAGCATAATACATAAATCAAGCTATGAAATATCTGTTAAGTCAGATGATAGATACTTACCACCCAAATTTTAACTCCCACAATTGTCTTGCTTTTCATACAACCCTGGACAGTCTAGCTTCTCAAGCTAAGACCTCAGAGACCACTAAACATCTGTTTGTGCATTCACCCCAGAATGCCCAGAGCTGTATGTGCTACCCTATAGACAAGCACGGCCTGTTAGACTGGAACAAAGTTGCAGAAAGGGCTTTATTTGCATACACAGTAATAGACGTGTAACTATGAGGTGATTTTGTATTTGATAGGATGGAGAGAAATAAAGAGAGCCAGAAATGCAAGTGACACCAGCTTAGCCAGTAGCCCAGCTGGTGCTCCAGGACAGCGAAGCACAGAGCAGGCCCATGGCCATTGCTGGGGAGCCTGGCAAAGCTCAGGGCCTGTGAGGCTGGGCAGGAGCAGTGGGAGGGAGGGAACTGCACTGCTCCTCTGGGGATGGAACGGTAGGGAATCCTGATGCTAGAACAAGTAGTGTAAGCCAGTCCTCCATTGCTCCTCTGGGGACTGAACAGTAGAGAATACTGATGCTAGAGCAAGTAGTGGAAGACAGTTCTAAACCTTCACTATACTATAAAGGAGGATGTACGGTGCTACTAAAATTCATTAGCAAGAACACTAGTTCTCTAAACCTGTGAATACTTCATCTAGACAAATTATAGAGCTTCAACTAGCTATGTAAAGTATAATAGGCCTGTGGACCAAGGAGACATTAATGCAACCATTCATATATTTCCCTAAGAAGATATAACAATGTACTGTTTTACTTAACACAAAGATCCATTTTTAGAAGATCAAAACTTCCAGAAAGAGCAAGTCATGTAAAAATAACTATTAAGTAATCAAATAAGAAAGGAGCTGCTGTTAAAAATGGAGATTCCTCAATATTAGAGGCTATTTTAAAATCAAGCAAGTTCAAACCCAGTTGCTCCTTAAGAGTAAAATAGAGCTGTGGTGCCGTTCTTTTAGTGGCACTTGTTTTGAAAGGTACTTGCCACTCCCTTATGTCCCCAGATACTCGTTTCTCTGCTCCAGAGGTGTCAATCCAATTGTTTGCATGACTCTGCTCCAAGGTAGGGTTTCAAGAACTATCCCAGTTAAAGGGAAAACCACAAAAAAAAAACCAAACAAACAAACAAACAAAAAAAAAANAACAAACAAAAAAAAAACAAACCAAAAAAAAAACAAAAAAAAACCCACAAACAACCAAACAGTAAAAATAACCCAATAAAGCACTATTTTAAAAATACAGTCCAAACATCCACAAAGCTGAAGCGTCAGGGTAAGAGAAAAGTAACTGAAACATCTCAAATTGGATTTTTCACCTCTGTGGAATAACAGACGCACAGCTTTGTAAGATGGAAAATCATTGACATCTGGCAAGAGACTGTACTCCTTTTTTCCTCCTCCCCTTTTTCCAAACCTTCCCCAAAAAGAAAAAAGCCCTACCCATGGCTAAGAAGTTCTATTTTCTCCTTAAGAACTGGAAGAGAGTGCAAAACCAACAAAAGCTGGAAGAGAGTAATTTTTTTCCTGTTTTTCAGTAGGAGGTAAGATGGAACTCCCTGCAACTTTTCCTCCAAAACAGACACACAGCAAAGACAGTAGAATATATGGGGGAAATGAGAGGAGAACTAGGGAAATCATGTAATGTATTTTCAATACATTAGTTTGGAGGTGGAGGTTTTTTTGTTTGTGGTTTTTTTTGTTTGGTTGGGTTTTGTTGTGGTGAGTTTTTGTTTATTTGTTTTTAAAGCACATCACAGGATTCTCAGAGAAAGCAAAAGATTTGAAATTGACTATACTGGATAGAGGCACATGGTGACACGGTTTCTTTTATTTGAATAGGTATGTATTATGACAATTCAACATTCCAGACAAACATCATAAAACATTGATATAAAACAAGGCTGAGCTCAGAAGACTAGTTTTGACTAAATTATTGTTGCGTCTTTTGATTCAATATACATAACACTTGCTGTAATATGTAAAACACAGGAAAATCTGGTGGGTTTACTTGCTTAAAAAGGAAACTGCTTCATGAACAGCCCACTTCTCAAAGCATGATTTTTATTTAGAAATACACCATTCCATAAACACCAACTGCGAATGCTATGTGGAGGTCTGTGAGTTTGGGTTTTTTATCATTAAAAACAGGCTATTAAATATTACTGTCAAAGACTACATCATCACAAGTCATGATACTCTTAATTACACAGACACTGAACAATTTCTGCATGAACACAAATGTTTAATAAAAATACACCTACCATCAACTTCTCAAGTACAAAAGAAAAACCTGCACATTAAGAAAAACAAAACAAAAAAAATCCAACAAACAAACAAAAAAACCACAACCTGCTCCCCCAAAAGACTATAAACAGGAGTTTAATTGTACACCGAGATAGTTATTTTTAATAACATAACCCACTGGCTTTGATTTACTTGTCTTGGCTATTCTTTCACAAAACCAAATTGGGAAAGACAAACAAAGATTCTCTTTGAATGTTTCACAGCAAATTCCCATTTCAATATTTTCCACCTAGCCTGAGACAACAGAGCTTCAATCTAAAACCTCCAAATATTTAGACCTGTAGACACAGGATGAAATTCTTGTCTCAACAGTTCTAGCTTCAACATATTCGAAACAGCAATGAATCCAGTTCCAGACATTAAATAATCCTATTTCTCTTACACTGCAGCAACAGTTTCAGGCATCATCAACAAGCTTATGACCTTACTAAGTTTCCAGGCAAGATGAACTGTAGGAAAGTTTGCACAATAAAAATACTGTAGGTTATAAAGACAGTCTATTGAGATCTTTGAACATCTGGGTTCCCCATCCCATAATCCTCACACAGCTCCCTATTCTACTTCTTTCCTGCTGACAGACTATGTTCGTGCTCCTTTTACATTACCATAAAAGACACACTTAAGGAAGGTGTTGTAGAATTACCAAGGTTGTATCAGATTACTGGACAATGTAGACCAGCAGCACAGAAACAGAACTTGAGGCAGAGGTCCCGATCAAGCTTCAGAATTCACAGAGCCAAAAATACACAGATAGTCTCCAACCCTTTGATTATTTCCATGACTGAAGAATATATAATCTCATTTAAAGTTTCCTTTCATCTCCCAAAGTGGAAAAAAAAGGCTAAAAAAAAAATAAAATCAAACAAGAAAAACCCACTCCACGTATTAATAAATTACAAAGCAGTACTACAAGCCTGAGCTTATATACACATTCCACATAAACACCTGCTGCTTTGGGTGGTTGGTTTCAGTGCCCATGACAAACTATATTTAACATGCACCTGTGCTTTTCACCTGTCCTCCTCCAAACAATTCAATTCATAAAGACTCTTATAAACATGCATAAGAATTGCAGTAGCTACCATTTTAATTCATTATATTCATTCTAACAGTAAAATTCTCCTTTTTCTCCCCAACACTTTTTCAAAACTAAAAGCAACAAATCTCAAAATGTGTCTTCTTAAAACCCAGGTCCACTAACTCATTAGAAATGCAACTTCTGACATATTAGAAATGAAAGCAAGATCTCAAAGTATTCAAAAATATTTTTCTTCATAAAGCCTATTAAATCTTGTCTTCATTTAAAAAAAAAAAAGTTAAAAAAATACATATTTTTCTTCATCTAAAAATATCTAGAAAGCTATTTAACAACATATTTACAGAAAAATTTTAGACGTGACGTCCAATGCTGATACCGCCTAGGAATGAGGGAAAGTACTGCAGAATATTTCGGCAGTATCTCACCTAGCTGACATAGATGAATACTGAATACATGATACAACATAAAAGCTGCATTCTGTTCTTCAAGGCTGTATTTTATTTCCAAATATAAAATAACTATTCTAAACTGTCAGTGCAATCAGTAACATCAGTAGCAAGTTTTAATGATGGGTTTGACTCATTTAAGAAATACATACAACCAACTGATTTCAGTCTTGGTTTAGTAAATCTAACAAGGACCCCTCTAACATCAAGACCAATCTTCACCTGACCTCAGCACTTCACAAACTTCACACACAGCAAACAGCAGCAGTAAAAAATAATCATAAGAATTAATATTTCAACACAGAAACTATGTTCAGTTTTGTTTCTAATGCTCCCAGAATTTTAAGAAGATTATACTTTCAAGTGACACTGTCTACTTGGAATCCAGTCAGTTTAAAAATAAGCAAAATGGATTTGCATTCATTTCACATTCCTCAGCTATCCTAATCCTTCTGACAGTTTTTACAGTTTTAAGAACCAGGATGCAGCAAAATAACTACTTAGAGAAGAAAAAGTAAACATATTAACAGAATTTATCTCCTTGAAAATTCGCTGCTTGTACCAGTGGTGAAGTATTTCTTGACAAAAGCTTGATTACTATTTTGATAAGCGCTTTTTTTTTTCTAACTAAGTTACTATAAAAACCACATGTCTCTGGAAAGACAAAGGAATATTTTTTTTTTTCCCTCTTCAGAGTGGAACAAATTACATCTTCTAAAAATTGAATGTCAATGGCTGGCTGCCCAAATCCATTTCATCTTTCAGCATAAGGACAGGAAGTAAGGTCACTGTCAGCTTCTAATTGAAAACATCTTCAAACCAGACTTCTGCTCTAGATAAGGATTTTGTTCTGTGACATGCAGTTTCTACCTCAATGTACCACACAAGTTCAGCACTAGCTTGTTTTAAATACAGGCATCCACTGGAGAAGTTCCCTAATCAGAATTCAATGTAGATGTTAAACAACTGTCTTCCTTCTATTGAAAAAGTAACACCGTCTTAGCCCAGAGTGGTTTGCTACAAAAACGTGTAGGAGTTTTGTCTCCAAATAATGCTGAACTGAAGGATCATGGCTCACTGAAACCTGCATACATGAGGGGGAATTTATTTATAACACAATTACAGGCCATGGGAAAAGACAAGACAGGTTGAACATCTAATCAAGTTCACACCCAACTACAATAAGAATAAACAGTCCATGAACCACCCTGCAGTATCAATTGCCTTTAAACTAGGAAAGATTTTTTTACTTAGCAGTTATACACAGTCTAGTTCCATACACTATTGGTTGGGGAGTAAACAAAGGGAGACCTTTCTTGTTTAAGAAATTATACTAGTTTGGTTTTCCTGTTCAGCTTGAAAACACTCAAAAGGAAATTCAGTCCAAAATGGTATGAATTAGGAAAAAATAGGCTGAAAAAAAATCTGTGAATTTTATCAATACTACTAAAGAAAAAACATCTTTACCTGCATTTTCTACCTGTCCTATGTGACCATTTATTCTCAGATGCATTTACAGTCCTCAAATATTATCTTGCCAGGCAAACCATGAGTTTTCTACTAAAACTGAGCCCAGCTACTCCTTTCAGAAATGCCTGATGCAAGTGCATTAGCTTCTTCTGTGTAGATCTAGGGTAAGCTCTGAAGTGAAGATGCTCAAGTCGAATATTCAGGAACTGTGGTAACTTACAACTTACCACTATCAAGCAATCTTCTTCAGACCACACAGCATTTCTCAACTAAGCCTTCTAGCATGAATACCCAAATCCACCTTCCCTCTTTCATCTACTCCTACAGTAGCCCATGCTTCTAGTGTTATCTTTGCTGATCCTTATTTGAGTATCCTTCTGATCAAAGCTCCTATCTTCTGTCTCCCTTACCCTGCCATACTAACCTACTTCAGATAAAGTGCACAGAGAGGTCTCCACTGTCTTGCCCGTCCAGAGAAGCCTTGCCAGAGACACTCTCTGCAGAGCTGAGAAGTGCTGCACACACCTGAGCAAAGGCCAGCAAGCACACAGCTCTGGCCAGGACATCCACATTGTTCTACCAGTGGCTACTGCCTCTGTCAGGAAACTGGCCCCTTCCCAGGCAGCAAGAGGGGCACCCAGTGTGTCTCAGCTATTGAAAAACAGAAGCTCTGCATTCTCCCTTCAATACCATGTGCTTCACTGGGCAAACCCACATACAACACAAATAACTGAAAGATNAGTAAACATACTAACAGAATTTATCTCCTTGAAAATTCGCTGCTTGTACCAGTGGTGAAGTATTTCTTGACAAAAGCTTGATTACTATTTTGATAAGCGCTTTTTTTTTTCTAACTAAGTTACTATAAAAACCACATGTCTCTGGAAAGACAAAGGAATATTTTTTTTTTTCCCTCTTCAGAGTGGAACAAATTACATCTTCTAAAAATTGAATGTCAATGGCTGGCTGCCCAAATCCATTTCATCTTTCAGCATAAGGACAGGAAGTAAGGTCACTGTCAGCTTCTAATTGAAAACATCTTCAAACCAGACTTCTGCTCTAGATAAGGATTTTGTTCTGTGACATGCAGTTTCTACCTCAATGTACCACACAAGTTCAGCACTAGCTTGTTTTAAATACAGGCATCCACTGGAGAAGTTCCCTAATCAGAATTCAATTTTTAGAA